>CAUJBB010000059.1:0-20000 GCA_963082805.1 Hemicrepidius hirtus
GGTATGTAGGTATGTAGGCATGTAGGTATGTAGGTATGTAGGTATGTAGGTATGTAGGTATGTAGGTATGTAGGTATGTAGGTATGTAGGTATGTAAGTATGTAGGTATGTAGGTATGTAGGTATGTAGGTATGTAGGTATGTAGGTATGTAGGTATGTAGGTATGTAGGTATGTAGGTATGTAGGTATGTAGGTATGTAGGTATGTAGGTATGTAGGTATGTAGGTATGTAGGTATGTACGTATGTAGGTATGTAGGTATGTAGGTATGTAGGTATGTAGGTATGTAGGTATGTAGGTATGTAGGTATGTAGGTATGTAGGTATGTAGGTATGTATGTATGTAGGTATGTAGGTATTTAGGTATGTAGGTATGTAGGTATGTAGGTATGTAGGTATGTATGTATGTAGGTAAGTATGTATGTAGGTATGTAGGTATGTAGGTATGTATGTATGTAGGTATGTAGGTATGTATGTATGTACGTATGTAGGTATGTAGGTATGTAGGTATGTAGGTATGTAGGTATGTAGGTATGTAGGTATGTATGTATGTAGGTATGTAGGTATTTAGGTATGTAGGTATGTAGGTATGTAGGTATGTAGGTATGTATGTATGTAGGTATGTATGTATGTAGGTATGTAGGTATGTAGGTATGTATGTATGTAGGTATGTAGGTATGTATGTATGTAGGTATGTAGCTATGTAGGTATGTAGGTATGTAGGTATGTAGGTATGTAGGTATGTAGGTATGTAGGCATGTAGGTATGTAGGTATTTAGGCATGTAGGTACGTAGGTATGTAGGTATGTAGGTATGTGGGTATGTAGGTATGTAGGTATGTAGGTATGTAGGTATGTAGGTATGTAGGTATGTAGGTATGTAGGTATTTAGGTATATATGTATGTAGGTATGTAGGTATGTATGTATGTAGGTATGTAGATATGTAGGTATGTATGTATGTAGGTATGTAGGTATGTATGTATGTAGGTATGTAGGTATGTATGTATGTATGTATGTAGGTATGTAGGTATGTAGGTATATAGGTATGTAGGTATGTAGGTATGTAGGTATGTAGGTATGTAGGTATGTATGTATGTAGGTATGTAGGTATGTAGGTATGTAGGTATGTAGGTATGTAGGCATATAGGTATGTAGGTATGTAGGCATGTAGGTATGTAGGTATGTAGGCATGTAGGTATGTAGGTATGTAGTCATGTAGGTATGTAGGTATGTAGGTATGTAGGTAGGTATGTATGTAGGTATGTAGGTATGTATGTATGTAGGTATGTAGGTATGTATGTATGTATGTATGTATGTATGTAGGTATGTAGGTATGTATGTATGTAGGTATGTAGGTATGTATGTATGTAGGTATGTAGGTATGTAGGTATGTAGGCATGTAGGTATGTAAGTATGTAGGTATGTAGGTATGTAGGTATGTAGGTATGTAGGTATGTAAGTATGTAGGTATGTAGGTATGTAGGTATGTAGGTATGTAGGTATGTAGGTATGTAGGTATGTAGGCATGTAGGTATGTAAGTATGTAGGTATGTAGGTATGTATGTATGTAGGTATGTAGGTATGTAGGTATGTAGGTATGTAGGTATGTAATTATGTAGGTATGTATGTATGTAGGTATGTAGGTATTTAGGTATGTAGGTATGTAGGTATGTAGGTATGTAGGTATGTATGTATGTAGGTATGTATGTATGTAGGTATGTAGGTATGTAGGTATGTATGTATGTAGGTATGTAGGTATGTATGTATGTAGGTATGTAGGTATGTAGGTATGTAGGTATGTAGGTATATAGGTATGTAGGTATGTAGATATGTAGGTATGTAGGTATGTAGGTATGTAGGTATGTAGGTATGTAGGTATGTAGGTATGTAGGTATGTAGGTATGTAGGTATGTATGTATGTAGGTATGTAGGTATTTAGGTATGTAGGTATGTAGGTATGTAGGTATGTAGGTATGTATGTATGTAGGTATGTATGTATGTAGGTATGTAGGTATGTAGGTATGTATGTATGTAGGTATGTAGGTATGTATGTATGTAGGTATGTAGGTATGTAGGTATGTAGGTATGTAGGTATGTAGGTATGTAGGTATGTAGGTATGTAGGCATGTAGGTATGTAGGTATTTAGGCATGTAGGTACGTAGGTATGTAGGTATGTAGGTATGTGGGTATGTAGGTATGTAGGTATGTAGGTATGTAGGTATGTAGGTATGTATGTATGTATGTATGTAGGTATGTATGTATGTATGTATGTAGATATGTAGGTATGTATGTATGTAGGTATGTAGGTATGTATGTATGTAGGTATGTAGGTATGTATGTATGTATGTATGTAGGTATGTAGGTATGTAGGTATATAGGTATGTAGGTATGTAGGTATGTAGGTATGTAGGTATGTAGGTATGTATGTATGTAGGTATGTAGGTATGTAGGTATGTAGGTATGTAGGTATGTAGGTATGTAGGCATATAGGTATGTAGGTATGTAGGTATGTAGGTATGTAGGTATGTAGGTATGTAGGTATGTATGTATGTAGGTATGTAGGTATGTATGTATGTAGGTATGTAGGTATGTATGTATGTAGGTATGTAGGTATGTATGTATGTATGTATGTAGGTATGTATGTATGTAGGTATGTAGGTATGTATGTATGTAGGTATGTAGATATGTATGTATGTATGTATGTAGGTATGTAGATATGTATGTATGTAGGTATGTAGGTATGTAGGTATGTAGGTATGTAGGTATGTAGGTATGTAGGTATGTAGGTATGTAGGTATGTAGGTATGTAGGTATGTAGGTATGTAGGTATGTAGGTATGTAGGTATGTAGGTATGTAGGTATGTAGGTATGTAGGTATGTAGGTATGTAGGTATGTAGGTATGTAGGTATGTAGGTATGTAGGTATGTAGGTATGTAGGTTTGTAGGTATGTAGGTATGTAGGTATGTAGGCATGTATGTATGTAGGTATGTAGGTATGTAGGTATGTATGTATGTGGGCATGTAGGTATGTAGGTATGTAGGCATGTAGGTATGTAGGTATGTAGGTATGTAGGTAGGTATGTATGTAGGTATGTATGTAGATATGTAGGTATGTATGTATGTATGTATGTAGGTATGTAGGTATGTACGTATGTAGGTATGTAGGTATCTAGGTATGTAGGTATGTAGGTATGTAGGCATGTAGGTATGTAGGTATGTATGTATGTAGGTAAGTATGTATGTAGGTATGTAGGTATGTAGGTATGTATGTATGTAGGTATGTAGGTATGTATGTATGTAGGTATGTAGGTATGTAGGTATGTAGGTATGTAGGTATGTAGGTATGTAGGTATGTATGTATGTAGGTATGTAGGTATTTAGGTATGTAGGTATGTAGGTATGTAGGTATGTAGGTATGTATGTATGTAGGTATGTATGTATGTAGGTATGTAGGTATGTAGGTATGTATGTATGTAGGTATGTAGGTATGTATGTATGTAGGTATGTAGGTATGTAGGTATGTAGATATGTAGGTATGTAGGTATGTAGGTATGTAGGTATGTAGGTATGTAGGTATGTAGGTATGTAGGTATGTAGGTATGTAGGTATGTATGTATGTAGGTATGTAGGTATGTATGTATGTAGGTATGTAGGTATGTATGTATGTATGTATGTAGGTATGTATGTATGTAGGTATGTAGGTATGTATGTATGTAGGTATGTAGGTATGTATGTATGTATGTAGGTATGTAGGTATGTATGTATGTACGTATGTAGGTATCTAGGTATGTAGGTATGTAGGTATGTAGGCATGTAGGTATGTAGGTATGTAGGTATGTAGGTATGTAGGTATGTAGGTATGTAGGTATGTAGGTATGTAGGTATGTAAGTATGTAGGTATGTAGGTATGTAGGTATGTAGGTATGTAGGTATGTAGGTATGTAGGTATGTAGGTATGTAGGTATGTAGGTATGTAGGTATGTAGGTATGTAGGTATGTAGGTATGTAGGTATGTAGGTATGTAGGTATGTACGTATGTAGGTATGTAGGTATGTAGGTATGTAGGTATGTAGGTATGTAGGTATGTAGGTATGTAGGTATGTAGGTATGTAGGTATGTAGGTATGTATGTATGTAGGTATGTAGGTATTTAGGTATGTAGGTATGTAGGTATGTAGGTATGTAGGTATGTATGTATGTAGGTAAGTATGTATGTAGGTATGTAGGTATGTAGGTATGTATGTATGTAGGTATGTAGGTATGTATGTATGTACGTATGTAGGTATGTAGGTATGTAGGTATGTAGGTATGTAGGTATGTAGGTATGTAGGTATGTATGTATGTAGGTATGTAGGTATTTAGGTATGTAGGTATGTAGGTATGTAGGTATGTAGGTATGTATGTATGTAGGTATGTATGTATGTAGGTATGTAGGTATGTAGGTATGTATGTATGTAGGTATGTAGGTATGTATGTATGTAGGTATGTAGCTATGTAGGTATGTAGGTATGTAGGTATGTAGGTATGTAGGTATGTAGGTATGTAGGCATGTAGGTATGTAGGTATTTAGGCATGTAGGTACGTAGGTATGTAGGTATGTAGGTATGTGGGTATGTAGGTATGTAGGTATGTAGGTATTTAGGTATATATGTATGTAGGTATGTAGGTATGTATGTATGTAGGTATGTAGATATGTAGGTATGTATGTATGTAGGTATGTAGGTATGTATGTATGTAGGTATGTAGGTATGTATGTATGTATGTATGTAGGTATGTAGGTATGTAGGTATATAGGTATGTAGGTATGTAGGTATGTAGGTATGTAGGTATGTAGGTATGTATGTATGTAGGTATGTAGGTATGTAGGTATGTAGGTATGTAGGTATGTAGGCATATAGGTATGTAGGTATGTAGGCATGTAGGTATGTAGGTATGTAGGCATGTAGGTATGTAGGTATGTAGTCATGTAGGTATGTAGGTATGTAGGTATGTAGGTAGGTATGTATGTAGGTATGTAGGTATGTAGGTATGTAGGTATGTAGGTATTTAGGTATATATGTATGTAGGTATGTAGGTATGTATGTATGTAGGTATGTAGATATGTAGGTATGTATGTATGTAGGTATGTAGGTATGTATGTATGTAGGTATGTAGGTATGTATGTATGTATGTATGTAGGTATGTAGGTATGTAGGTATATAGGTATGTAGGTATGTAGGTATGTAGGTATGTAGGTATGTAGGTATGTATGTATGTAGGTATGTAGGTATGTAGGTATGTAGGTATGTAGGTATGTAGGCATATAGGTATGTAGGTATGTAGGCATGTAGGTATGTAGGTATGTAGGCATGTAGGTATGTAGGTATGTAGTCATGTAGGTATGTAGGTATGTAGGTATGTAGGTAGGTATGTATGTAGGTATGTAGGTATGTATGTATGTAGGTATGTAGGTATGTATGTATGTATGTATGTATGTATGTAGGTATGTAGGTATGTATGTATGTAGGTATGTAGGTATGTATGTATGTAGGTATGTAGGTATGTAGGTATGTAGGCATGTAGGTATGTAAGTATGTAGGTATGTAGGTATGTAGGTATGTAGGTATGTAGGTATGTAAGTATGTAGGTATGTAGGTATGTAGGTATGTAGGTATGTAGGTATGTAGGTATGTAGGTATGTAGGCATGTAGGTATGTAAGTATGTAGGTATGTAGGTATGTATGTATGTAGGTATGTAGGTATGTAGGTATGTAGGTATGTAGGTATGTAATTATGTAGGTATGTATGTATGTAGGTATGTAGGTATTTAGGTATGTAGGTATGTAGGTATGTAGGTATGTAGGTATGTATGTATGTAGGTATGTATGTATGTAGGTATGTAGGTATGTAGGTATGTATGTATGTAGGTATGTAGGTATGTATGTATGTAGGTATGTAGGTATGTAGGTATGTAGGTATGTAGGTATATAGGTATGTAGGTATGTAGATATGTAGGTATGTAGGTATGTAGGTATGTAGGTATGTAGGTATGTAGGTATGTAGGTATGTAGGTATGTAGGTATGTAGGTATGTATGTATGTAGGTATGTAGGTATTTAGGTATGTAGGTATGTAGGTATGTAGGTATGTAGGTATGTATGTATGTAGGTATGTATGTATGTAGGTATGTAGGTATGTAGGTATGTATGTATGTAGGTATGTAGGTATGTATGTATGTAGGTATGTAGGTATGTAGGTATGTAGGTATGTAGGTATGTAGGTATGTAGGTATGTAGGTATGTAGGCATGTAGGTATGTAGGTATTTAGGCATGTAGGTACGTAGGTATGTAGGTATGTAGGTATGTGGGTATGTAGGTATGTAGGTATGTAGGTATGTAGGTATGTAGGTATGTAGGTATGTAGGTATGTAGGTATTTAGGTATGTATGTATGTAGGTATGTAGGTATGTATGTATGTAGGTATGTAGATATGTAGGTATGTATGTATGTAGGTATGTAGGTACGTATGTATGTAGGTATGTAGGTATGTATGTATGTATGTATGTAGGTATGTAGGTATGTAGGTATATAGGTATGTAGGTATGTAGGTATGTAGGTATGTAGGTATGTAGGTATGTATGTATGTAGGTATGTAGGTATGTAGGTATGTAGGTATGTAGGTATGTAGGCATATAGGTATGTAGGTATGTAGGCATGTAGGTATGTAGGTATGTAGGCATGTAGGTATGTAGGTATGTAGTCATGTAGGTATGTAGGTATGTAGGTATGTAGGTAGGTATGTATGTAGGTATGTATGTATGTAGGTATGTAGGTATGTATGTATGTATGTATGTATGTAGGTATGTAGGTATGTATGTATGTAGGTATGTAGGTATGTATGTATGTAGGTATGTAGGTATGTAGGTATGTAGGCATGTAGGTATGTAAGTATGTAGGTATGAAGGTATGTAGGTATGTAGGTATGTAGGTATGTAAGTATGTAGGTATGTAGGTATGTAGGTATGTAGGTATGTAGGTATGTAGGTATGTAGGCATGTAGGTATGTAAGTATGTAGGTATGTAGGTATGTAGGTATGTAGGTATGTAGGTATGTAGGCATGTAGGTATGTAAGTATGTAGGTATGTAGGTATGTAGGTATGTAGGTATGTAGGTATGTAGGTATGTAGGTATGTAGGTATGTAGGTATGTAGGTATGTAGGTATGTATGTATGTAGGTATGTATGTATGTAGGTATGTAGGTATGTATGTATTTATGTATGTAGGTATGTAGGTATGTATGTATGTAGGTATGTAGGTATGTAGGTATGTAGGTATGTATGTATGTAGGTATGTAGGTATATAGGTATGTATGTATGTAGGTATGTAGGTGTGTAGGTATGTAGGTATGTAGGTATGTAGGTATGTAGGCATGTAGGTATGTAGGTATGTAGGCATGTAGGTATGTAGGTATGTAGGCATGTAGGTATGTAGGTATGTAGGTATGTAGGTAGGTATGTATGTAGGTATGTAGGTATGTATGTATGTAGGTATGTAGGTATGTATGTATGTAGGTATGTAGGTATGTATGTATGTATGTATGTATGTAGGTATGTAGGGATGTATGTATGTAGGTATGTAGGTAGGTATGTAGGTATGTATGTATGTAGGTATGTTGGTATGTAGGCATGTAGGTATGTAGGTATGTAGGCATGTATGTATGTAGGTATGTAGGCATGTAGGTATGTAGGTATGTAGGCATGTAGGTATGTAGGTATGTAGGTATGTAGGTAGGTATGTATGTAGGTATGTAGGTATGTATGTATGTAGGTATGTAGGTATGTATGTATGTAGGTATGTAGGTATGTATGTATGTATGTATGTAGGTATGTAGGGATGTATGTATGTAGGTATGTAGGTAGGTATGTAGGTATGTATGTATGTAGGTATGTAGGTATGTAGGCATGTAGGTATGTAGGTATGTAAGCATGTTGGTATGTAGGTATGTAGGTATGTAGGTAGGTATGTATGTAGGTATGTATGTAGGTATGTAGGTATGTATGTATGTAGGTATGTAGGTATGTATGTATGTAGGTATGTAGGTATGTATGTATGTAGGTATGTAGGTATATAGGTATGTAGGTTTGTAGGTATGTAGGTATGTAGGTATGTAGGCATGTAGGTATGTAGGTATGTAGGCATGTAGGTATGTAGGTATGTAGGCATGTAGGTATGTAGGTATGTAGGCATGTAGGTATGTAGGTATGTAGGTATGTAGGTAGGTATGTATGTAGGTATGTATGTAGGTATGTAGGTATGTATGTATGTATGTATGTAGGTATGTAGGTATGTATGTATGTAGGTATGTAGGTATCTAGGTATGTAGGTATGTAGGTATGTAGGCATGTAGGTATGTAGGTATGTAGGTATGTAGGTATGTAGGTATGTAGGTATGTAGGTATGTAGGTATGTAGGTATGTAGGTATGTAGGTATGTAGGTATGTAGGTATGTAGGTATGTAGGTATGTAGGTATGTAGGTATGTAGGTATGTAGGTATGTAGGTATGTAGGTATGTAGGTATGTATGTATGTAGGTATGTAGGTATGTATGTATGTAGGTATGTAGGTATGTATGTATGTAGGTATGTAGGTATGTATGTATGTATGTATGTAGGTATGTATGTATGTAGGTATGTAGGTATGTATGTATGTAGGTATGTAGGTATGTATGTATGTATGTATGTAGGTATGTAGATATGTTTGTATGTAGGTATGTAGGTATCTAGGTATGTAGGTATGTAGGTATGTAGGCATGTAGGTATGTAGGTATGTAGGTATGTAGGTATGTAGGTATGTAGGTATGTAGGTATGTAGGTATGTAGGTATGTAGGTATGTAGGTATGTAGGTATGTAGGTATGTAGGTATGTAGGTATGTAGGTATGTAGGTATGTAGGTATGTAGGTATGTAGGTATGTAGATATGTAGGTATGTAGGTATGTAGGTATGTAGGTATGTAGGTATGTAGGTATGTAGGTATGTAGGTATGTAGGTATGTAGGTATGTAGGTATGTAGGTATGTAGGTATGTAGGCATGTAGGTACGTAGGTATGTAGGTATGTAGGTATGTAGGTATGTAGGTATGTAGGTATGTAGGTATGTAGGTATGTAGGTATGTAGGTATGTAGGCATGTAGGTACGTAGGTAGGTAGGTATGTAGGTATGTATGTATGTAGGTATGTATGTATGTAGGTATGTAGGTATGTAGGTATGTATGTATGTAGGTATGTAGGTATGTATGTATGTAGGTATGTAGGTATGTAGGTATGTAGGTATGTAGGTATGTAGGTATGTAGGTATGTAGGTATGTAGATATGTAGGTATGTAGGTATGTAGGTATGTAGGTATGTAGGTATGTAGGTATGTAGGTATGTATGTATGTAGGTATGTAGGTATGTATGTATGTAGGTATGTAGGTATGTATGTATGTAGGTATGTAGGTATGTATGTATGTATGTATGTAGGTATGTATGTATGTAGGTATGTAGGTATGTATGTATGTATGTATGCAGGTATGTAGATATGTATGTATGTAGGTGTGTAGGTATCTAGGTATGTAGGTATGTAGGTATGTAGGCATGTAGGTATGTAGGTATGTAGGTATGTAGGTATGTAGGTATGTAGGTATGTAGGTATGTAGGTATGTAGGTATGTAGGTATGTAGGTATGTAGGTATGTAGGTATGTAGGTATGTAGGTATGTAGGTATGTAGGTATGTAGGTATGTAGATATGTAGGTATGTAGGAATGTAGGTATGTAGGTATGTAGGTATGTAGGTATGTAGGTATGTAGGTATGTAGGTATGTAGGTATGTAGGTATGTAGGTATGTAGGTATGTAGGTATGTAGGCATGTAGGTACGTAGGTATGTAGGTATGTAGGTATGTAGGTATGTAGGTATGTAGGTATGTAGGTATGTAGGTATGTAGGTATGTAGGTATGTAGGTATGTAGGTATGTAGGTATTTAGGTATGTAGGTATGTAGGTATGTATGTATGTAGGTATGTAGGTATGTATGTATGTAGGTATGTAGGTATGTAGGTATGTAGGTATGTATGTATGTAGGTATGTAGGTATGTATGTATGTAGGTATGTAGGTATGTATGTATGTATGTATGTAGGTATGTAGGTATGTATGTATGTAGGTATGTACGTATCTAGGTGTGTAGGTATGTATGTATGTAGGTATGTAGGTATGTAGGTATGTAGGCATGTAGGTATGTAGGTATGTAGGCATGTAGGTATGTAGGTATGTAGGCATGTAGGTATGTAGGTATGTAGGCATGTAGGTATGTAGGTATATGTAGGTATGTAGGTATGTAGGTATGTAGGTATATAGGTATGTAGGTATGTAGGTATGTAGGTATGTAGGTATGTAGGTATGTAGGTATGTAGGTAGGTAGGTATGTAGGTATGTAGGTATGTAGGTATGTAGGTATGTAGGTATGTAGGTATGTAGGTATGTAGGTATGTAGGTTTGTAGGTATGTAGGTATGTAGGTATGTAGGCATGTAGGTATGTAGGTATGTAGGCATGTAGGTATGTATGTATGTAGGCATGTAGGTATGTAGGTATGTAGGCATGTAGGTATGTAGGTATGTAGGTATGTAGGTAGGTATGTATGTAGGTATGTATGTAGGTATGTAGGTATGTATGTATGTATGTATGTAGGTATGTAGGTATGTATGTATGTAGGTATGTAGGTATCTAGGTATGTAGGTATATGTAGGTATGTAGGTATGTAGGTATGTAGGTATATAGGTATGTAGGTATGTAGGTATGTAGGTATGTAGGTATGTAGGTATGTAGGTATGTATGTATGTAGGTAAGTATGTATGTAGGTATGTAGGTATGTAGGTATGTATGTATGTAGGTATGTAGGTATGTATGTATGTACGTATGTAGGTATGTAGGTATGTAGGTATGTAGGTATGTAGGTATGTAGGTATGTAGGTATGTATGTATGTAGGTATGTAGGTATTTAGGTATGTAGGTATGTAGGTATGTAGGTATGTAGGTATGTATGTATGTAGGTATGTATGTATGTAGGTATGTAGGTATGTAGGTATGTAGGTATGTATGTATGTAGGTATGTAGGTATTTAGGTATGTAGGTATGTAGGTATGTAGGTATGTAGGTATGTATGAATGTAGGTAAGTATGTATGTAGGTATGTAGGTATGTAGGTATGTATGTATGTAGGTATGTAGGTATGTATGTATGTAGGTATGTAGGTATGTAGGTATGTAGGTATGTAGGTATGTAGGTATGTAGGTATGTATGTATGTAGGTATGTAGGTATTTAGGTATGTAGGTATGTAGGTATGTAGGTATGTAGGTATGTATGTATGTAGGTATGTATGTATGTAGGTATGTAGGTATGTAGGTATGTATGTATGTAGGTATGTAGGTATGTATGTATGTATGTATGTAGGTATGTAGGTATGTAGGTATGTAGGTATGTAGGTATGTAGGTATGTAGGTATGTAGGTATGTAGATATGTAGGTATGTAGGTATGTAGGTATGTAGGTATGTAGGTATGTAGGTATGTAGGTATGTATGTATGTAGGTATGTAGGTATGTATGTATGTAGGTATGTAGGTATGTATGTATGTAGGTATGTAGGTATGTATGTATGTATGTATGTAGGTATGTATGTATGTAGGTATGTAGGTATGTATGTATGTAGGTATGTAGGTATGTATGTATGTATGTATGTAGGTATGTAGATATGTATGTATGTAGGTATGTAGGTATCTAGGTATGTAGGTATGTAGGTATGTAGGCATGTAGGTATGTAGGTATGTAGGTATGTAGGTATGTAGGTATGTAGGTATGTAGGTATGTAGGTATGTAGGTATGTAGGTATGTAGGTATGTAGGTATGTAGGTATGTAGGTATGTAGGTATGTAGGTATGTAGGTATGTAGGTATGTAGGTATGTAGGTATGTAGATATGTAGGTATGTAGGTATGTAGGTATGTAGGTATGTAGGTATGTAGGTATGTAGGTATGTAGGTATGTAGGTATGTAGGTATGTAGGTATGTAGGTATGTAGGTATGTAGGTATGTAGGCATGTAGGTACGTAGGTATGTAGGTATGTAGGTATGTAGGTATGTAGGTATGTAGGTATGTAGGTATGTAGGTATGTAGGTATGTAGGTATGTAGGCATGTAGGTACGTAGGTAGGTAGGTATGTAGGTATGTATGTATGTAGGTATGTATGTATGTAGGTATGTAGGTATGTAGGTATGTATGTATGTAGGTATGTAGGTATGTATGTATGTAGGTATGTAGGTATGTAGGTATGTAGGTATGTAGGTATGTAGGTATGTAGGTATGTAGGTATGTAGATATGTAGGTATGTAGGTATGTAGGTATGTAGGTATGTAGGTATGTAGGTATGTAGGTATGTATGTATGTAGGTATGTAGGTATGTATGTATGTAGGTATGTAGGTATGTATGTATGTAGGTATGTAGGTATGTATGTATGTATGTATGTAGGTATGTATGTATGTAGGTATGTAGGTATGTATGTATGTAGGTATGTAGGTATGTATGTATGTATGTATGCAGGTATGTAGATATGTATGTATGTAGGTATGTAGGTATCTAGGTATGTAGGTATGTAGGTATGTAGGCATGTAGGTATGTAGGTATGTAGGTATGTAGGTATGTAGGTATGTAGGTATGTAGGTATGTAGGTATGTAGGTATGTAGGTATGTAGGTATGTAGGTATGTAGGTATGTAGGTATGTAGGTATGTAGGTATGTAGGTATGTAGGTATGTAGGTATGTAGATATGTAGGTATGTAGGAATGTAGGTATGTAGGTATGTAGGTATGTAGGTATGTAGGTATGTAGGTATGTAGGTATGTAGGTATGTAGGTATGTAGGTATGTAGGTATGTAGGTATGTAGGCATGTAGGTACGTAGGTATGTAGGTATGTAGGTATGTAGGTATGTAGGTATGTAGGTATGTAGGTATGTAGGTATGTAGGTATGTAGGTATGTAGGTATGTAGGTATGTAGGTATTTAGGTATGTAGGTATGTAGGTATGTATGTATGTAGGTATGTAGGTATGTATGTATGTAGGTATGTAGGTATGTAGGTATGTAGGTATGTATGTATGTAGGTATGTAGGTATGTATGTATGTAGGTATGTAGGTATGTATGTATGTATGTATGTAGGTATGTAGGTATGTATGTATGTAGGTATGTACGTATCTAGGTGTGTAGGTATGTATGTATGTAGGTATGTAGGTATGTAGGTATGTAGGCATGTAGGTATGTAGGTATGTAGGCATGTAGGTATGTAGGTCTGTAGGCATGTAGGTATGTAGGTATGTAGGCATGTAGGTATGTAGGTATATGTAGGTATGTAGGTATGTAGGTATGTAGGTATATAGGTATGTAGGTATGTAGGTATGTAGGTATGTAGGTATGTAGGTATGTAGGTATGTAGGTATGTAGGTATGTAGGTATGTAGGTATGTAGGTATGTAGGTATGTAGGTATGTAGGTTTGTAGGTATGTAGGTATGTAGGTATGTAGGCATGTAGGTATGTAGGTATGTAGGCATGTAGGTATGTATGTATGTAGGCATGTAGGTATGTAGGTATGTAGGCATGTAGGTATGTAGGTATGTAGGTATGTAGGTAGGTATGTATGTAGGTATGTATGTAGGTATGTAGGTATGTATGTATGTATGTAGGTATGTAGGTATGTATGTATGTAGGTATGTAGGTATCTAGGTATGTAGGTATATGTAGGTATGTAGGTATGTAGGTATGTAGGTATATAGGTATGTAGGTATGTAGGTATGTAGGTATGTAGGTATGTAGGTATGTAGGTATGTATGTATGTAGGTAAGTATGTATGTAGGTATGTAGGTATGTAGGTATGTATGTATGTAGGTATGTAGGTATGTATGTATGTACGTATGTAGGTATGTAGGTATGTAGGTATGTAGGTATGTAGGTATGTAGGTATGTAGGTATGTATGTATGTAGGTATGTAGGTACTTAGGTATGTAGGTATGTAGGTATGTAGGTATGTAGGTATGTATGTATGTAGGTATGTATGTATGTAGGTATGTAGGTATGTAGGTATGTATGTATGTAGGTATGTAGGTATGTATGTATGTAGGTATGTAGCTATGTAGGTATGTAGGTATGTAGGTATGTAGGTATGTAGGTATGTAGGTATGTAGGCATGTAGGTATGTAGGTATTTAGGCATGTAGGTACGTAGGTATGTAGGTATGTAGGTATGTGGGTATGTAGGTATGTAGGTATGTAGGTATGTAGGTATGTAGGTATGTAGGTATGTAGGTATGTAGGTATTTAGGTATGTATGTATGTAGGTATGTAGGTATGTATGTATGTAGGTATGTAGATATGTAGGTATGTATGTATGTAGGTATGTAGGTATGTATGTATGTAGGTATGTAGGTATGTATGTATGTATGTATGTAGGTATGTAGGTATGTAGGTATATAGGTATGTAGGTATGTAGGTATGTAGGTATGTAGGTATGTAGGTATGTATGTATGTAGGTATGTAGGTATGTAGGTATGTAGGTATGTAGGTATGTAGGCATATAGGTATGTAGGTATGTAGGCATGTAGGTATGTAGGTATGTAGGCATGTAGGTATGTAGGTATGTAGTCATGTAGGTATGTAGGTATGTAGGTATGTAGGTAGGTATGTATGTAGGTATGTAGGTATGTATGTATGTAGGTATGTAGGTATGTATGTATGTATGTATGTATGTATGTAGGTATGTAGGTATGTATGTATGTAGGTATGTAGGTATGTATGTATGTAGGTATGTAGGTATGTAGGTATGTAGGCATGTAGGTATGTAAGTATGTAGGTATGTAGGTATGTAGGTATGTAGGTATGTAGGTATGTAAGTATGTAGGTATGTAGGTATGTAGGTATGTAGGTATGTAGGTATGTAGGTATGTAGGTATGTAGGTATGTAGGCATGTAGGTATGTAAGTATGTAGGTATGTAGGTATGTATGTATGTAGGTATGTAGGTATGTAGGTATGTAGGTATGTAGGTATGTAATTATGTAGGTATGTATGTATGTAGGTATGTAGGTATTTAGGTATGTAGGTATGTAGGTATGTAGGTATGTAGGTATGTATGTATGTAGGTATGTATGTATGTAGGTATGTAGGTATGGAGGTATGTATGTATGTAGGTATGTAGGTATGTATGTATGTAGGTATGTAGGTATGTAGGTATGTAGGTATGTAGGTATATAGGTATGTAGGTATGTAGATATGTAGGTATGTAGGTATGTAGGTATGTAGGTATGTAGGTATGTAGGTATGTAGGTATGTAGGTATGTAGGTATGTATGTATGTAGGTATGTAGGTATTTAGGTAAGTAGGTATGTAGGTATGTAGGTATGTAGGTATGTATGTATGTAGGTATGTATGTATGTAGGTATGTAGGTATGTAGGTATGTATGTATGTAGGTATGTAGGTATGTATGTATGTAGGTATGTAGGTATGTAGGTATGTAGGTATGTAGGTATGTAGGTATGTAGGTATGTAGGTATGTAGGTATGTAGGTATGTAGGCATGTAGGTATGTAGGTATTTAGGCATGTAGGTACGTAGGTATGTAGGTATGTAGGTATGTGGGTATGTAGGTATGTAGGTATGTAGGTATGTAGGTATGTAGGTATGTAGGTATGTAGGTATGTAGGTATGTAGGTATTTAGGTATGTATGTATGTAGGTATGTAGGTATGTATGTATGTAGGTATGTAGATATGTAGGTATGTATGTATGTAGGTATGTAGGTACGTATGTATGTAGGTATGTAGGTATGTATGTATGTATGTATGTAGGTATGTAGGTATGTAGGTATATAGGTATGTAGGTATGTAGGTATGTAGGTATGTAGGTATGTAGGTATGTATGTATGTAGGTATGTAGGTATGTAGGTATGTAGGTATGTAGGTATGTAGGCATATAGGTATGTAGGTATGTAGGCATGTAGGTATGTAGGTATGTAGGCATGTAGGTATGTAGGCATGTAGTCATGTAGGTATGTAGGTATGTAGGTATGTAGGTAGGTATGTATGTAGGTATGTAGGTATGTATGTATGTAGGTATGTAGGTATGTATGTATGTATGTATGTATGTAGGTATGTAGGTATGTATGTATGTAGGTATGTAGGTATGTATGTATGTAGGTATGTAGGTATGTAGGTATGTAGGCATGTAGGTATGTAAGTATGTAGGTATGTAGGTATGTAGGTATGTAGGTATGTAGGTATGTAAGTATGTAGGTATGTAGGTATGTAGGTATGTAGGTATGTAGGTATGTAGGTATGTAGGCATGTAGGTATGTAAGTATGTAGGTATGTAGGTATGTAGGTATGTAGGTATGTAGGTATGTAGGCATGTAGGTATGTAAGTATGTAGGTATGTAGGTATGTAGGTATGTAGGTATGTAGGTATGTAGGTATGTAGGTATGTAGGTATGTAGGTATGTAGGTATATAGGTATGTAGGTATGTATGTATGTAGGTATGTATGTATGTAGCTATGTAGGTATGTATGTATTTATGTATGTAGGTATGTAGGTATGTATGTATGTAGGTATGTAGGTATGTAGGTATGTAGGTATGTATGTATGTAGGTATGTAGGTATATAGGTATGTATGTATGTAGGTATGTAGGTATGTAGGTATGTAGGTATGTAGGTATGTAGGTATGTAGGCATGTAGGTATGTAGGTATATAGGCATGTAGGTATGTAGGTATGTAGGCATGTAGGTATGTAGGTATGTAGGTATGTAGGTAGGTATGTATGTAGGTATGTAGGTATGTATGTATGTAGGTATGTAGGTATGTATGTATGTAGGTATGTAGGTATGTATGTATGTATGTATGTATGTAGGTATGTAGGGATGTATGTATGTAGGTATGTAGGTAGGTATGTAGGTATGTATGTATGTAGGTATGTAGGTATGTAGGCATGTAGGTATGTAGGTATGTAGGCATGTATGTATGTAGGTATGTAGGCATGTAGGTATGTAGGTATGTAGGCATGTAGGTATGTAGGTATGTAGGTATGTAGGTAGGTATGTATGTAGGTAGGTATGTATGTAGGTATGTAGGTATGTATGTATGTAGGTATGTAGGTATGTATGTATGTAGGTATGTAGGTATGTATGTATGTATGTATGTAGGTATGTAGGGATGTATGTATGTAGGTATGTAGGTAGGTATGTAGGTATGTATGTATGTAGGTATGTAGGTATGTAGGCATGTAGGTATGTAGGTATGTAGGCATGTTGGTATGTAGGTATGTAGGTATGTAGGTAGGTATGTATGTAGGTATGTATGTAGGTATGTAGGTATGTATGTATGTAGGTATGTAGGTATGTATGTATGTAGGTATGTAGGTATGTATGTATGTAGGTATGTAGGTATGTAGGTATGTAGGTTTGTAGGTATGTAGGTATGTAGGTATGTAGGCATGTAGGTATGTAGGTATGTAGGCATGTAGGTATGTAGGTATGTAGGCATGTAGGTATGTAGGTATGTAGGCATGTAGGTATGTAGGTATGTAGGTATGTAGGTAGGTATGTATGTAGGTATGTATGTAGGTATGTAGGTATGTATGTATGTATGTATGTAGGTATGTAGGTATGTATGTATGTAGGTATGTAGGTATCTAGGTATGTAGGTATGTAGGTATGTAGGCATGTAGGTATGTAGGTATGTAGGTATGTAGGTATGTAGGTATGTAGGTATGTAGGTATGTAGGTATGTAGGTATGTAGGTATGTAGGTATGTAGGTATGTAGGTATGTAGGTATGTAGGTATGTAGGTATGTAGGTATGTAGGTATGTAGGTATGTAGGTATGTAGGTATGTAGGTATGTAGGTATGTATGTATGTAGGTATGTAGGTATTTAGGTATGTAGGTATGTAGGTATGTAGGTATGTAGGTATGTAGGTATGTATGAATGTAGGTAAGTATGTATGTAGGTATGTAGGTATGTAGGTATGTATGTATGTAGGTATGTAGGTATGTATGTATGTAGGTATGTAGGTATGTAGGTATGTAGGTATGTAGGTATGTAGGTATGTAGGTATGTATGTATGTAGGTATGTAGGTATTTAGGTATGTAGGTATGTAGGTATGTAGGTATGTAGGTATGTATGTATGTAGGTATGTATGTATGTAGGTATGTAGGTATGTAGGTATGTATGTATGTAGGTATGTAGGTATGTATGTATGTAGGTATGTAGGTATGTAGGTATGTAGGTATGTAGGTATGTAGGTATGTAGGTATGTAGGTATGTAGATATGTAGGTATGTAGGTATGTAGGTATGTAGGTATGTAGGTATGTAGGTATGTAGGTATGTATGTATGTAGGTATGTAGGTATGTATGTATGTAGGTATGTAGGTATGTATGTATGTAGGTATGTAGGTATGTATGTATGTATGTATGTAGGTATGTATGTATGTAGGTATGTAGGTATGTATGTAGGTATGTAGGTATGTATGTATGTATGTATGTAGGTATGTAGATATGTATGTATGTAGGTTTGTAGGTATCTAGGTATGTAGGTATGTAGGTATGTAGGCATGTAGGTATGTAGGTATGTAGGTATGTAGGTATGTAGGTATGTAGGTATGTAGGTATGTAGGTATGTAGGTATGTAGGTATGTAGGTATGTAGGTATGTAGGTATGTAGGTATGTAGGTATGTAGGTATGTAGGTATGTAGATATGTAGGTATGTAGGTATGTAGGTATGTAGGTATGTAGGTATGTAGGTATGTAGGTATGTAGGTATGTAGGTATGTAGGTATGTAGGTATGTAGGTATGTAGGTATGTAGGTATGTAGGCATGTAGGTACGTAGGTATGTAGGTATGTAGGTATGTAGGTATGTAGGTATGTAGGTATGTAGGTATGTAGGTATGTAGGTATGTAGGTATGTAGGTATGTAGGTATGTAGGCATGTAGGTACGTAGGTAGGTAGGTATGTAGGTATGTATGTATGTAGGTATGTATGTATGTAGGTATGTAGGTATGTAGGTATGTATGTATGTAGGTATGTAGGTATGTATGTATGTAGGTATGTAGGTATGTAGGTATGTAGGTATGTAGGTATGTAGGTATGTAGGTATGTAGGTATGTAGATATGTAGGTATGTAGGTATGTAGGTATGTAGGTATGTAGGTATGTAGGTATGTAGGTATGTAGGTATGTATGTATGTAGGTATGTAGGTATGTATGTATGTAGGTATGTAGGTATGTATGTATGTAGGTATGTAGGTATGTATGTATGTATGTATGTAGGTATGTATGTATGTAGGTATGTAGGTATGTATGTATGTAGGTATGTAGGTATGTATGTATGTATGTATGCAGGTATGTAGATATGTATGTATGTAGGTATGTAGGTATCTAGGTATGTAGGTATGTAGGTATGTAGGCATGTAGGTATGTAGGTATGTAGGTATGTAGGTATGTAGGTATGTAGGTATGTAGGTATGTAGGTATGTAGGTATGTAGGTATGTAGGTATGTAGGTATGTAGGTATGTAGGTATGTAGGTATGTAGGTATGTAGGTATGTAGGTATGTAGGTATGTAGATATGTAGGTATGTAGGAATGTAGGTATGTAGGTATGTAGGTATGTAGGTATGTAGGTATGTAGGTATGTAGGTATGTAGGTATGTAGGTATGTAGGTATGTAGGTATGTAGGCATGTAGGTACGTAGGTATGTAGGTATGTAGGTATGTAGGTATGTAGGTATGTAGGTATGTAGGTATGTAGGTATGTAGGTATGTAGGTATGTAGGTATGTAGGTATGTAGGTATTTAGGTATGTAGGTATGTAGGTATGTATGTATGTAGGTATGTAGGTATGTATGTATGTAGGTATGTAGGTATGTAGGTATGTAGGTATGTATGTATGTA
>CAUJBB010000059.1:25000-72500 GCA_963082805.1 Hemicrepidius hirtus
TGTAGGTATGTATGTATGTAGGTATGTAGGTATGTAGGTATGTAGGTATGTAGGTATGTAGGTATGTATGTATGTAGGTATGTAGGTATTTACGTATGTAGGTATGTAGGTATGTAGGTATGTAGGTATGTAGGTATGTGGGTATGTAGGTATGTAGGTATGTATGTATGTAGGTATGTATGTATGTAGGTATGTAGGTATGTAGGTATGTATGTATGTAGGTATGTAGGTATGTATGTATGTAGGTATGTAGGTATGTAGGTATGTAGGTATGTAGGTATGTAGGTATGTAGGTATGTAGGTATGTAGGTATGTAGGTATGTAGGTATGTAGGTATGTAGGTATGTAGGTATGTAGGTATGTAGGTATGTATGTATGTAGGTATGTAGGTATGTATGTATGTATGTAGGTATGTAGGTATGTATGTATGTAGGTATGTAGGTATCTAGGTATGTAGGTATGTAGGTATGTAGGCATGTAGGTACGTAGGTATGTAGGTATGTATGTATGTAGGTATGTAGGTATGTAGGTATGTAGGTATGTATGTATGTAGGTATGTAGGTATGTATGTATGTAGGTATGTAAGTATGTATGTATGTAGGTATGTAGGTATGTATGTATGTAGGTATGTAGGTATGTATGTATGTATGTATGTATGTATGTAGGTATGTAGCGATGTATGTATGTAGGTATGTAGGTATGTAGGTATGTAGGTATGTAGGCATGTAGGTATGTAGGTATGTAGGTATGTAGGTATGTAGGTATGTAGGTATGTAGGTATGTAGGTATGTAGGTATGTAGGTATGTAGGTATGTATGTATGTAGGTATGTAGGTATGTAGGTATGTAGGTATGTAGGTATGTAGGTATGTAGGTATGTAGGTATGTAGGTATGTAGGTATGTAGGTATGTAGGTATGTAGGTATGTAGGTTTGTAGGTATGTAGGTATGTAGGTATGTAGGTATGTAGGTATGTAGGTATGTAGGTATGTAGGTATGTAGGTATGTAGGTATGTAGGTATGTAGGTATGTATGTATGTAGGTATGTAGGTATGTATGTATGTAGGTATGTAGGTATGTAGGTATGTAGGTATGTAAGTATGTAGGTATGTAGGTATGTAGGTATGTAGGTATGTTGGTATGTAGGTATGTAGGCATGTAGGTATGTAAGTATGTAGGTCTGTAGGTATGTAGGTATGTAGGTATGTAGGTATGTAGACATGTAGGTATGTAAGTATGTAGGTATGTAGGTATGTAGGTATGTAGGTATGTAGGTATGTAGGTATGTAGGTATGTATGTATGTAGGTATGTATGTATGTAGGTATGTAGGTATGTATGTATTTATGTATGTAGGTATGTAGGTATGTATGTATGTAGGTATGTAGGTATGTAGGTATGTAGGTATGTAGGCATGTAGGTATGTAGGTATGTAGGCATGTATGTATGTAGGTATGTAGGCATGTAGGTATGTAGGTATGTAGGCATGTAGGTATGTAGGTATGTAGGTATGTAGGTATGTAGGTAGGTATGTATGTAGGTATGTAGGTATGTATGTATGTAGGTATGTAGGTATGTATGTATGTAGGTATGTAGGTATGTATGTATGTATGTATGTATGTAGGTATGTAGGGATGTATGTATGTAGGTATGTAGGTAGGTATGTAGGTATGTATGTATGTAGGTATGTAGGTATGTAGGCATGTAGGTATGTAGGTATGTAGGCATGTAGGTATGTAGGTATGTAGGCATGTAGGTATGTAGGTATGTAGGCATGTAGGTATGTAGGTATATGTAGGTATGTAGGTATGTAGGTATATAGGTATGTAGGTATGTAGGTATGTAGGTATGTAGGTATGTAGGTATGTAGGTATGTAGGTATGTAGGTATGTAGGTATGTAGGTATGTAGGTATGTAGGTATGTAGGTATGTAGGTATGTAGGTATGTAGGTATGTAGGTATGTAGGTATGTAGGTATGTAGGCATGTAGTTATGTAGGTATGTAGGCATGTAGGTATGTAGGTATGTAGGCATGTTGGTATGTAGGTATGTAGGTATGTAGGTAGGTATGTATGTAGGTATGTATGTAGGTATGTAGGTATGTATGTATGTAGGTATGTAGGTATGTATGTATGTAGGTATGTAGGTATGTATGTATGTAGGTATGTAGGTATGTATGTATGTATGTATGTAGGTATGTAGGTATGTATGTATGTAGGTATGTACGTATCTAGGTGTGTAGGTATGTATGTATGTAGGTATGTAGGTATGTAGGTATGTAGGCATGTAGGTATGTAGGTATGTAGGCATGTAGGTATGTAGGTATGTAGGCATGTAGGTATGTAGGTATGTAGGCATGTAGGTATGTAGGTATATGTAGGTATGTAGGTATGTAGGTATGTAGGTATATAGGTATGTAGGTATGTAGGTATGTAGGTATGTAGGTATGTAGGTATGTAGGTATGTAGGTATGTAGGTATGTAGGTATGTAGGTATGTAGGTATGTAGGTATGTAGGTATGTAGGTATGTAGGTATGTAGGTATGTAGGTATGTAGGTATGTAGGTATGTAGGTATGTAGGTATGTAGGTATGTAGGTATGTAGGTATGTAGGTATGTAGGTATGTAGGTATGTAGGTATGTAGGAATGTAGGTATGTAGGTATGTAGGTATGTATGTATGTAGGTATGTAGGTATTTAGGTATGTAGGTATGTAGGTATGTAGGTATGTAGGTATGTATGTATGTAGGTAAGTATGTATGTAGGTATGTAGGTATGTAGGTATGTATGTATGTAGGTATGTAGGTATGTATGTATGTACGTATGTAGGTATGTAGGTATGTAGGTATGTAGGTATGTAGGTTAGTAGGTATGTAGGTATGTATGTATGTAGGTATGTAGGTATTTAGGTATGTAGGTATGTAGGTATGTAGGTATGTAGGTATGTATGTATGTAGGTATGTATGTATGTAGGTATGTAGGTATGTAGGTATGTATGTATGTAGGTATGTAGGTATGTATGTATGTAGGTATGTAGGTATGTAGGTATGTAGGTATGTAGGTATGTAGGTATGTATGTATGTAGGTATGTAGGCATGTAGGTATGTAGGTATTTAGGCATGTAGGTACGTAGGTATGTAGGTATGTAGGTATGTGGGTATGTAGGTATGTAGGTATGTAGGTATGTAGGTATGTAGGTATGTAGGTATGTAGGTATTTAGGTATGTATGTATGTAGGTATGTAGGTATGTATGTATGTAGGTATGTAGGTATGTATGTATGTATGTATGTAGGTATGTAGGTATGTAGGTATATAGGTATGTAGGTATGTAGGTATGTAGGTATGTAGGTATGTAGGTATGTATGTATGTAGGTATGTAGGTATGTAGGTATGTAGGTATGTAGGTATGTAGGCATATAGGTATGTAGGTATGTAGGCATGTAGGTATGTAGGTATGTAGGCATGTAGGTATGTAGGTATGTAGTCATGTAGGTATGTAGGTATGTAGGTATGTAGGTAGGTATGTATGTAGGTATGTAGGTATGTATGTATGTAGGTATGTAGGTATGTATGTATGTATGTATGTAGGTATGTAGGTATGTATGTATGTAGGTATGTAGGTATGTATGTATGTAGGTATGTAGGTATGTAGGTATGTAGGCATGTAGGTATGTAAGTATGTAGGTATGTAGGTATGTAGATATGTAGGTATGTAGGTATGTAAGTATGTAGGTATGTAGGTATGTAGGTATGTAGGTATGTAGGTATGTAGGTATGTAGGTATGTAGGCATGTAGGTATGTAAGTATGTAGGTATGTAGGTATGTATGTATGTAGGTATGTAGGTATGTAGGTATGTAGGTATGTAGGTATGTAGGTATGTAGGTATGTAGGTATGTATGTATGTAGGTATGTAGGTATTTAGGTATGTAGGTATGTAGGTATGTAGGTATGTAGGTATGTATGTATGTAGGTATGTATGTATGTAGGTATGTAGGTATGTAGGTATGTATGTATGTAGGTATGTAGGTATGTATGTATGTAGGTATGTAGGTATGTAGGTATGTAGGTATGTAGGTATGTAGGTATGTAGGTATGTAGATATGTAGGTATGTAGGTATGTAGGTATGTAGGTATGTAGGTATGTAGGTATGTAGGTATGTAGGTATGTAGGTATGTAGGTATGTATGTATGTAGGTATGTAGGTATGTATGTATGTAGGTATGTAGGTATGTAGGTATGTAGGTATGTATGTATGTAGGTATGTATGTATGTAGGTATGTAGGTATGTAGGTATGTATGTATGTAGGTATGTAGGTATGTATGTATGTAGGTATGTAGGTATGTAGGTATGTAGGTATGTAGGTATGTAGGTATGTAGGTATGTAGGTATGTAGGTATGTAGGCATGTAGGTATGTAGGTATTTAGGCATGTAGGTACGTAGGTATGTAGGTATGTAGGTATGTGGGTATGTAGGTATGTAGGTATGTAGGTATGTAGGTATGTAGGTATGTAGGTATGTAGGTATGTAGGTATTTAGGTATGTATGTATGTAGGTATGTAGATATGTATGTATGTAGGTATGTAGATATGTAGGTATGTATGTATGTAGGTATGTAGGTATGTAGGTATGTAGGTATGTAGGTATGTAGGTATGTAGGCATGTAGGTATGTAGGTATTTAGGCATGTAGGTACGTAGGTATGTAGGTATGTAGGTATGTGGGTATGTAGGTATGTAGGTATGTAGGTATGTAGGTATGTAGGTATGTAGGTATGTAGGTATGTAGGTATGTAGGTATGTAGGTATTTAGGTATGTATGTATGTAGGTATGTAGATATGTATGTATGTAGGTATGTAGATATGTAGGTATGTATGTATGTAGGTATGTAGGTATGTATGTATGTAGGTATGTAGGTATGTATGTATGTATGTATGTAGGTATGTAGGTATGTAGGTATATAGGTATGTAGGTATGTAGGTATGTAGGTATGTAGGTATGTAGGTATGTATGTATGTAGGTATGTAGGTATGTAGGTATGTAGGTATGTAGGTATGTAGGCATATAGGTATGTAGGTATGTAGGCATGTAGGTATGTAGGTATGTAGGCATGTAGGTATGTAGGTATGTAGTCATGTAGGTATGTAGGTATGTAGGTATGTAGGTAGGTATGTATGTAGGTATGTAGGTATGTATGTATGTAGGTATGTAGGTATGTATGTATGTATGTATGTAGGTATGTAGGTATGTATGTATGTAGGTATGTAGGTATGTATGTATGTAGGTATGTAGGTATGTAGGTATGTAGGCATGTAGGTATGTAAGTATGTAGGTATGTAGGTATGTAGGTATGTAGGTATGTAGGTATGTAAGTATGTAGGTATGTAGGTATGTAGGTATGTAGGTATGTAGGTATGTAGGTATGTAGGTATGTAGGCATGTAGGTATGTAAGTATGTAGGTATGTAGGTATGTAGGTATGTAGGTATGTAGGTATGTAGGCATGTAGGTATGTAAGTATGTAGGTATGTAGGTATGTAGGTATGTAGGTATGTAGGTATGTAGGTATGTAGGTATGTAGGTATGTATCTATGTAGGTATGTATGTATGTAGGTATGTAGGTATGTATGTATTTATGTATGTAGGTATGTAGGTATGTATGTATGTAGGTATGTAGGTATGTAGGTATGTAGGTATGTAGGTATGTAGGCATGTAGGTATGTAGGTATGTAGGCATGTATGTATGTAGGTATGTAGGCATGTAGGTATGTAGGTATGTAGGCATGTAGGTATGTAGGTATGTAGGTATGTAGGTAGGTATGTATGTAGGTATGTAGGTATGTATGTATGTAGGTATGTAGGTATGTATGTATGTAGGTATGTAGGTATGTATGTATGTATGTATGTATGTAGGTATGTAGGGATGTATGTATGTAGGTATGTAGGTAGGTATGTAGGTATGTATGTATGTAGGTATGTAGGTATGTAGGCATGTAGGTATGTAGGTATGTAGGCATGTAGGTATGTAGGTATGTAGGCATGTAGGTATGTAGGTATGTAGGCATGTAGGTATGTAGGTATATGTAGGTATGTAGGTATGTAGGTATATAGGTATGTAGGTATGTAGGTATTGTAACACTCGCCGAGGGTGCCTGGTACTTGAGTTGAAGAAAAATGGTAGCTAGAAGATACCAGTACCCCGGTGAGTTACTAACGTAGTAAATTTTAAGTATTTAGAAAAGGACAGATCGAGCTGAAATAAAATTATAAAGAATTTTCTTTGATGCATTCAGCTGGAGCCGAGCCTGTACAGTTGTACCTAAGCAAGGAGCACTTAAACCAACATTCTTTTAAGCAAAATTTTGATTTTTATTAGTTTTACGTTAAAGTCTCACCAATGTAATTTTCTGAAGGAGTAAGGACTGAAAAAAAAATGAAAAACTAAATGGAGGAATAAATGAATATATTAATAAGCATAAAAATTATTCATAACAAAACCAACTTGGGAACTAACATTAGCCCCGGAACTTAGCGTAACGTAGACACAAAAATGTAATTTTACTAATGAAATTCAAATAATGAAACTAAAATACTAACAATTCAATTTAGGATTGAATAGAATATTCAGAAAATAAAATAAAAGATTATTTAACGAAACTAATCTCGATTTGCCCTTACAGAATAAAATTATAAATAATGACAAAAACGATATTCTGACCTTTCGATGTATTCGGATGTATTGACAGAAGCTTGCAATATTATATTTAAACGAAACTAAATAATTGATTTTTAAAATAATCTTCAGAACTAATTTTTCAAAGAACAACACATTCAAATAATTTTAAAACACTTATCAAATATTTCTCCCGAGTTACGGCCGATCTTACTTTCGTGATTACCTACACGTAACTGAAGTTTTGTCTTTTGAAAAATTATGCGTAAGTTAAAATGGAAGGAAGTATTGAAGTACTTTTAATTATTTTATAGACACGCGTTTCCTTAAGCTTGCATCTAAACTTATTTCCATTTACTCAGTTTTACTTAGTTTGCTGATTTGTATAAAACAGCGTTCTTTCACCTGTTCCGAACTTCAATTTTTCTGCAAAGCTAGTATTTCCGGCTTTGTGCTTTATTAAGTTGTTTCCCATTAATTTGCTTAATTCAGATATATCTGACTTTACGATTTTTTGATACTTTGGTTTGAATGTGCAGAATATTGAACTTGGGAGCTTCCGTGAGAACGACACTGTAAGCTTAATGAAACTTTCCAATAACTGGAATTTATGTGATAAAAACGATACTTCTATAATTCTTTTTGTTAAACATTAATATTTTCTAAAATTTTTAATTTTATTTCACGCGGACTACTACAATACTCCCTGGTTTTTAAAAGATGTTATGTCCTTACGGACATAACGTCCTTTTTAATTTCATCGAGATGCACTACATTATATCTAACCCAAAAATATATTGTCTAAAACCATTCTAATCTAACTAATTGTTTTATTATATTAGAATATCTATTATTAGTAAACTATAAGAGTCTCTTTAGTCATACGTCCTGGCATATTGTCGTAGGTTATATACTGCTGCGTACACACTTTGTATGTCACCCATGCACTATAAAGGCCATAATATTTTGTTTATAGTTGCACTAACTACACTGTCCGTTATCACTTTTGCTGAGTGCTGATGTTGTGGATTCTTGCCCTGTTGTCGCAGGTCATTGATGCTGCTTTGAATGTCCTGTGTTTTCTGTATTCATAAAATTCGTTTGTTGTTTTTTTTTTTTTTTGCAAAAGAAAGGACTGGGGTTAGGTATGTGGTAGAGACTATTACCACGACGTTGTTGGTCTCCAGATTTAAAGGAAAGTAATGGATAAAGGTATAGTTTTGATTTTTCATTAACATATTCCATCTGTCCAATGCTGTAGATTTGGATAGCTTACGGATAAAGTTTCTTGTGATGCATTTGGTTTCGAAGTTGAAGTTTGCGTTGTGCTTCTGACAATTGTTTGTGGTTCTTCAATTTGAGCTTCTATATCGGCTGGTGTTTGTTTATTTGTGTTATGACGATGGATTAACCAAAGTGTAAGTGTATTCCATACGCTAGCTATCAGTGCGAAACTGCAACCTAGTGTTTTGTAGATAGAGAGTCCATTTAATATGACTCCTATTAGGTATTTAACTGTTTTTAGAATGACATAGAATCCAATAATGCCGCTCATAAACATTCCTATGTCGGTGAACCATCCCCAAATATATTGAATGGTGTTCCTTGCTAACTTTTTGATTTCGGTTCCATCAAATAAGTGTAATGTTGAATATCCAAAATTATCGGTTTGGTTGAAACCTACCATTTTAAGTGCCACCATATTTTCTACCGCTGCTCTTTCCTGTCCAAATAATAAAGTTCGTTGCACTTTTCTTATTTCATCTTGAGTATATAGACCGCTCGCTCCAAGGGGTTGAATTGGTTGAAACTGTAGTTTGTGTTCTTCCTCTGCATTCAGTAGTTGAGGAGGATTTTTTTCAATTGGGAATGGATTTAGACCAATCCATTTACCATCTATAAAATATAAAGGTGGTGTATGTGAGTTACATTCCACTTGTTCGGCGTATTTTTGAATTAGATGTGTTATTGGTGCCATAAATCTTGATTGATTGTTAACAATAATAGGCAATTCTTGATAGCAGTTTTCTGTTCTCCGCAATTGTGCTAGTTTTGGTGTACATTGCATGATGTACAAAGCTTCTCCCAGGACTCTTCCAACGAATCCCATTTTGTTTTTAATGATAGAACTCAAAGCATTTGGTGATAGTGGTGCCATGAGTAATCTGTTTTTCATAATTTCGCGATGGGTTAGGCATCTGCGATGTACCGTGTCGGTATAAATTCTGTCGACGGTTCGTTTATATCCTTGTTCAATATACAACAGTTTACTGTTTACATAGCTAGTCAGATCTGTATTTTGGGGTATTATGTCCAATTTGGAGTTTAGATGGGTATTATTGTTTTTAACTATAAGAATTCTGGGGTGTTCGGTTAGCCAAAGTTCGTAACCGCATAAAACTGTGGTTTTTACTAAAGATAAAGCAAAGATTTTTTCTCCGTATTCTACTACTAAAATTTGTTCTTCTGGTCGGGCGACGTTCTTGATGATATTTGCAATACCCTTGTATAACGATGAGAGGTTTTCATCACAATCTGTCGTTGGCGATAAATTCCATACTGTTTCTCCGAAAGTTGAATCAATGCAATAGCCTTCTGAGTATTTGCATGTTATTCCCTGTATTAGACTGATTTCGTTATCATTTAATTTTACTGTGGCATAGTATTGTTTGGTATGAATTTTGATTGCTGCTTGAACTATTACTTTTTTCCAAGAGTGTCCATTTTCACTAAAAGATGTACCTTCGCAACTGCTGTCGTCATTTAAATGTCCCAATATGGTTAACGATGCCTGTGTGGTTCCATTTATAATAAGTCCACCAATCCACTGATTAAAAAGTTTTAGTGTTTTGTATCGATGAGCACGTTTACATTCCTCGGGTCCTATGGATTGTAAGTACGTAGATACTCCTCCGGCAACCGCGGATGTGTGAGAATGCATTCCACAATGGGAGATGATTCTAGTTACTTCCACCATGCAGGTTTGTACTTTATGTATTTTAAAGTCATTTTGTTGTATAATGTTGACGAATAATTTTTCCTCGTGATAACCTTGTTTTTCATCCGGGCATCGACTCACATCTTGTATGCTGATCACTGTTATATTATTGTTCATGTTTTCACAGTCATACACTATAAGCACTAAAACAGTTTTCAAGTAACCACTAAATATTAAGAGCACTAGTTGTACGAGCAGTATATTCTTCATTATGTAACACTAAAATTAAAATAAGCTGATTAATTACATTTCTATTAATATTTTCTTAACCTTGAAATTGTACTATCTATATTATTATACTGTACTATACTTTATATTACCTAAATTTAAAGATACGTGAATAAAAATAAATTCCTCATCGTCCTTTATTTTTATTCCAGATTCAAGCTTTAGTTAGAATTTTTGAATGAAAATGAATAAGTATACTAGTTTCAACTTTGTATTTTATTGTATTTATTTATTTATTTATTTATTTATTATTATTATTTTTTGTTTGCTTATTGCCGATGGGATATTGCTGAAAAAGAATTGATTTATTTTTTTATTTATTTTTTTATTATTATTTTTTTTTTTTAATCTGGCTGAGAGCGTATTCGTATTCCCACCGCTGCCACCAGTTGTAACACTCGCCGAGGGTGCCTGGTACTTGAGTTGAAGAAAAATGGTAGCTAGAAGATACCAGTACCCCGGTGAGTTACTAACGTAGTAAATTTTAAGTATTTAGAAAAGGACAGATCGAGCTGAAATAAAATTATAAAGAATTTTCTTTGATGCATTCAGCTGGAGCCGAGCCTGTACAGTTGTACCTAAGCAAGGAGCACTTAAACCAACATTCTTTTAAGCAAAATTTTGATTTTTATTAGTTTTACGTTAAAGTCTCACCAATGTAATTTTCTGAAGGAGTAAGGACTGAAAAAAAAATGAAAAACTAAATGGAGGAATAAATGAATATATTAATAAGCATAAAAATTATTCATAACAAAACCAACTTGGGAACTAACATTAGCCCCGGAACTTAGCGTAACGTAGACACAAAAATGTAATTTTACTAATGAAATTCAAATAATGAAACTAAAATACTAACAATTCAATTTAGGATTGAATAGAATATTCAGAAAATAAAATAAAAGATTATTTAACGAAACTAATCTCGATTTGCCCTTACAGAATAAAATTATAAATAATGACAAAAACGATATTCTGACCTTTCGATGTATTCGGATGTATTGACAGAAGCTTGCAATATTATATTTAAACGAAACTAAATAATTGATTTTTAAAATAATCTTCAGAACTAATTTTTCAAAGAACAACACATTCAAATAATTTTAAAACACTTATCAAATATTTCTCCCGAGTTACGGCCGATCTTACTTTCGATGTATTCGTAATCTGGACGAAGCTCTTAGTCCTTCCTTCTGTATTGAACCTAGATTTTCGACGTTTGGCAACTTTTGCAAGTTTTCTTGAATTAAATTTTTTGTAGGTTTGCTTATATCAAGTCTCCAATTTCTTTTATGCTGCTTTGGTGCTTGTTGCGTTGTTGGTTGTTGTTGTTCTGATAAACCCTGTAACAATGTTAGTGTCGCATTTTTTCGATGGTTTTCCTCGTCTGTGTCGTTTTCTGAACTCGCATCTTCAGTTTTATTGAAGTATTCTATAGTACCCTGATTCTGATTACAATGTTCTGGTTGGTTGTTATCGAATCCTTTGCATGGTTTAAGTCTATTGACATGTACTATTTGTTCTTTATTTCTATTCAGCTCACGAATTTTAAAAGTAACTGGTCCTTTAATTTCAACAACTCTGAATGGACCTATCCAGGGTTTTATTAATTTCTTTGATAAACCGATTTTTCCACTTGTGTCATGTAGATACACTAAGTCTCCTAACTGAAATGATTTTTCTTTAGTTTTCTTGTTATATTGTATCGCTCGCTTTTCTGCTGATTTTCTCATGTTTTCAGTTGCCTGAGTAAATGCGATGTTGAGTCTTGCCATTAGTTCAGAAACATAATTTTCGTCGGTATTATATTTTACTGTTCTAGGTTGTAGGATTTGATCTATAGGTAATATAGGATCTCTTCCATGAAGTAAGAAATATGGACTGTACCCTGTGGAAGTATGTGTTGACATGTTGTGGGCCATCTGCATAAACATAGTCCAGTTGTCCCAATCTAGTTGATTTTTGTTGACGTAGTGACTTAGAAAATCTTTCAATACTCTATGCACTCGTTCTATCGATCCGTTTGCCATTGGGTGATATGCTGTTGTTTGCAGTTTTTCGATGTTTAATGTTGTACATAGTTCTTTCATTAGTTTTGAAACGAAATTCGATCCTTGATCTGTTATGAGTTTTTCTGGCGTTCCGTGACGTGCTATTATGTTGGTAAAGAATGCTTGCGCCACTGTTTCTGTCTTTTGATTTGGTAGTGGAATAATTTCTATGTATTTTGTAAAATGATCAATGAATGTTAATAGATATTTGTTTCCATTATGAGACGTAACGAATGGTCCGGTTATGTCCATAGAACAACGTTCAAATGGTCTTGATATATCTGGAAAGTTTTGTAATGGTGCGTTTTTCAAATGTGGCGAAGTTTTTCGCTGATTACATGAATGACATTTCGAGACGTATGTGATAATGTCGTTTGTCATGTTTGACCAGTAACATCTAGTTTTTATAAAATTCAAAGTTTTCGTCTGACCTTGATGTCCAGCGAAGGGTAGATCATGAAAATCGTGTAGCACTTTCTTCACAAAACTTTTTGGTATTACCAAAACATCGTTGTTATTGTCTGTTTTATATAATAATCCTTCGTTGTCCAAAAAATAACCAAAGTGTTCATTTTCTAAATTTATTTGGTCCTTAATGGCTCGACAAAATGAATCTTTTTCTTGTTCGTGTTTAATATCTTCTCTATTCCAAACAGGTATACACGGTGGTTCTTCCATTTTAATTACGTTAGTTTGATGTAATTCTGTGTTAAATTTATAAATTACAACATGAATAGGCGTGTTATAGAATACATATTTAATCATTTCATGTATTATTCTCCACTCTAATTTATCTGCACCGCAAGCTATACGAGGTATTGCCAAAAAATTGTCATGATTTTTGAGCATCATTAATTTTAAATTATGTAAGGTTTTCCATAAGGTTTCATAACTTGGTTTGTCTGAATATTTCGTTTTTGTGATTAGATAATAAATGTTTCGTTCCGGTAACTGTAAAATAGCAATTTCGGTTAAGGATTTATTTTGTGAACGCAATTCGTTCACTGAGCTAAACATATTCTTGAAGTTTAAAGCAATTCCTTTACTCATGTTGAAGTCTTCTGATACACAGTGTGCTAAACTATAATGTTCAGGACAAGTAAATATATTTCCTTCCTTTTCTATTACGTTGTCGTTAAGTATTTTGTTCTTTTCAATGATTTGTAGAAATTCTTCGAAAGATAATTTGGTTATGTGGTTGGGTTTTTCGGCGTTTTCATCGTAAATTCGGCTTAAAGCATCTGCGTTGCCATGTTTTTTTCCTGGCCTGTGGATAATTTCGAAGTCGTAATCTGCTAAAAGTAAGGACCATCTTGCTAACCTTGAAGTTGGATTTTCAAGGGAGAATAGCCATTTTAACGGTAAATGATCTGTGATTAAACTAAATTTTCTTCCGTATAAATAACATCTAAATTGTTTGATTCCAAAAATGATTGCTAAACATTCTCTCTCACTCACGGTGTAGTTTCGTTCGGCTTTGTTAAATGCCTTGCTTGCAAAAGCTATCGGCCTTTCAAATCCATTATGAATTTGCGATAATATGGCTGCCATCCCAAAGTTTGAAGCATCTGTAGCTAATACAAAAGGTTTGTTGAAATCTGGGTAACATAATACATTTTCTGACGTAATCGCATTTTTTAATTTTTCGAACGCTTTTAAAGCTTCTTCGTTCATTTTGAATTTAACATCTTTCTTGGTCAAAGTAGTTAATGGTATGGCTAAGTTAGCAAAATTTGGTATGAATCTTCTATACCAACCAACGAGTCCTAAAAATTGTCGGATGTTTTTAATATTTCTTGGAACTGGAAAATTGTTGACTGCTTGAACTTTTGCTGGATCTGGTTTTATTCCTTTTTTCGAAAGTATGTGGCCTAAATACTTCACTTCTGTGGTTAACATTTTACATTTGTTTGGTTTTAATTTGATGTTGGCTTCTCGAAGTCTGTCGAAAACTAAACTTAATTTTGGAATATGATCTTCTATTCCTCGCGAACTGTGTACGAGAATGTCATCGAGATATGCGAAACATGTTTCTCCTAGAAGTCCAGAAAGTGTAAAAGATATAAATCTTTGGAATGTCATTGAACTATTTTTTAACCCAAAAGGCATTTTTAAAAATTCCCAATGTCCGTCGGGTGTCGAAAAACCTGTGTATTTTATGCTGTCTTCGTCCATTGGTATTTGATGATACGCTGATGTAACATCGAACACACTAAATAATGATGAATTTCCTAAATAATCTGTTACTTGTTGTAGTAATGGTAAGGGGAATACATCTGATTTGGTAACTTTGTTTAAAGCTCTGTAATCTATACATAATCGAATTTTTTCTGTTCCATCATCTTGTTTTTTCGTAATCAAGACTACCGGCGCGCTCCACGGGCTTGTTGAAGGTCTGATGATTTTTGTTTCTAGTAACCTGTCTATTTCTTTTTTTAAAACTTCTCGTTGACGATACGCTACTGGATATGGACGTTTGTTTATGGGTGGAACATTCTCTGTAATAATTTCGTGCTTAACTTTATTAGTGGTGGATATTTCACCAAGTCCATCACAAAAAATATCACTGTATCGATGAATTAGTTCCTGCACTAACATTTTACTACGGTCTTCTAGATGAGATAAGTCGAAATTTTCTTCAATCCAATTTTCATTTGAGGTGTCTATTTTGTTAATCTGCATATATACTTTTGATTGGTTTTGTCCATCTACAATATTTTCAACTGGTTCTGCAATTGCAACCGATGTATTTTTTGTTAATGTAACTTCTTGTTGTGATAAATTTATCATACGTATCACTACATGCTTAGCGTTGTTTACTACTGTTCTTGCGGTTAAAATCCCATTTGTTCCAGGTTGATGTGGTTCTAACATTAAGAATTTTTCTCTAATTCTGTTGAAGTTTTTATTAATTCCTATGCAATTTCTTTCCGACCAAGGTGGTAAAATAGTGTCTTCTAACAATTTAATTTTTTGATATTCGTTTGACCTTCTAGTTCGGGCAGTGTTACGTTCACTGACGTCTGGTGTTTCCTTACCAAGTTCATCAGTCGTCTTTACAGCTGTACTTCTGGAATTTGCTACTTCAGCGTATGTTCGGCCTTGGGGCGTGCTTTCTACTTGATTTGTTGTTTTTGTGTTGGTATTTCTTTGTAAATTCCTGAAATTGGTTTCTTTGGCGTTTACTAATTTGTTGTTTTCCTGATTATTTTCAGATATAACATCTGATATTTCTTTTTCTATATCATCCAATCTTTTGTTCATGAGGTAAATTCGTTGCCTTTCCACGAAATCTGTGTGAAAATCTATATCTTCTGATGAGTCCGATAAATATCCATTTTCTTCAATGACTATTTCTGGTTGAATATGCTTCTGTAGTTTCTTTTTACCTGCTGCTTCTGCTGCCGACATATTTTTCTTTTCACATTCTTTTGTAACTATAATTTCATTACAGTTTGGTTTATTATTATTCACATTTTTCTTGAACTTCATTAATTCAAGGTTTTCTGTATTTTTTTTGTTTCTTGTTTCATTTGGAAAATGCTGTACATCTTTCTTTACATTTTCTGTGTTGCTTGAATTTTCTTTGAAAATATTAATTGAATCATTTTTGATTAAATTCTTAAGGTGTACATTTTCCTCGATTTCTTCTTTCTTTTGATAACTGTGTCCTATCTTATCACTTTTAAACACTTTTGGGATACTACTCTCAGAATTTCCCTTGTAGCTTTTTATTCTATTATCGTCTGTTACTTCTGATACTCTTCCTAGATTAACTTTCAACGAGTAATTGCAATTATCTGTAGAAGATGACGTGTTTCTCTGTTCAGTTGAATTTCCAATGCTCTCAGAGAGGAAATTTTTGGCTGATTCAGATTTTCTACGTCTGTCGTCCATTTTCATGCCTTGTCTAACTACGCTAGATGAAAAACCACTCTCAGGGATTTTCGTTGCTGTAGTTTGACCTTTCGCGAAGTATGGAATATTGAGAACATTTCTGTGATTATTAATACATTCAGAATAATAATCTGTTTCATCGCAATCTTCCGTATTACTTCTTGTTGTATATTCTTCCTGAACCCAATCACTGCTTGTATTTACATTGTTGTTGAACCCCGTATTTTCCCAATCCTGGCCATAAGTTTCTTCTATTTCTTCTTGATATAATAAAGGAATTTTATAGCCCCAAATTTTTACAAGTTTTTCCGTGTAATTGATACCGACTGAGTTATCTTGTAAAAATGTACGACCAATAATTCCATCACAATCGAATTTCAGTCCACTGTCGCAAATAATAACGTCATATTCACAGTTTACCATATTTTTCGTAAGTCCAAATTGTAGAGTTGCTATTCCTATGGCTGGAACTCCATGTCCTGTTACACCTGTTAAATATATATTTTCCAATCTGCGAATAGGTACTCCTTGAACTATGTCTTTCTTAAAAATTGTGAGTTTCGAACCACTGTCTAAAAATAGTTTTCTTAAAATGCCATTGACGTATAAATGAATGATATTTGGTGCATCTCTTGAAAGTACAGGTTCTAAATTTGTGACGTGGACGTTGGCTATTTGATAACTTACGATTGGAAGCTGTTCCCTCCATCTAGGGGTTGGAGACGAAGGGGTTGTTCGTTTAAAGTCACCGCGTTGATTTGCGTTTTATTGTTTTGATGCATTTCACGATTTTGAGTTCCCATCTGGTTTCCGTTGCCTCTTGCATTGAAATTGAATGATGATGGTCTGTTGAAACTTTGCGTAGCATTGTACTTCCGATACGTTTGCGGGTTTCCATTAAAATTCCTGTGGTTGGAATAATTATTTGAAGGATTATTTTCCCATGCAATATTTCTATAGTTTGATTGTGGGAAATTATTTGAAGAATAATATTCTTTCCTTCCGCTGTTCGGCTGGAACTTGAAATTTTGACGATTCTCCTGATTGAGATTCCTGTTATAATTGTTGTTAGTGTTAAAACTATTGGCGGGTGTGATTTCTGGATATTTTTTTCGTACGTTTGAAAATTGTGTGTTGTTGAATTTTTGTTGTTGATTATTTTTCAATCTGCAGTCTCTGGTGAAATGGTTGTCACGGCCACAATAGAAACATCTCGGTCTTTGTTGTATGGTCATAACTTTGGACGATGATGGTTGACTTCGGTTGTTGATTATTAATTCGGACAATTCATACTTTTTTGCAATTTCTTCCGCTTTCTCTAGCGTTAAGTTTTCTGTGTTCATGAAAATAAGTGTAAGTTGTTTAACTAAATCTTTCTTGAGTCCTGTACAAAATTGATTTAATACAAGTTCTTCGCACTTTTCTTTTAAAGCCGTTATTCTTTCTTGATTATTACCTGCTTTTTTAACATCTTCGGATAAAATTTCGGAACCCAGTTTTCTTAATCTGGTGATGTAACTTGCTACTGATTCGTCCAGTCTTTGGAACGTCTTGCTTAGGCGAATAAGATTTTCTCCAGGAACTTTTATTCTGTCGAAACGATCCACGAATTTTTGCTTAAAGGTTTGGTAATTATCTTCGTTGTACACATCGGGATCGGACATTAAAAATTGATACGCTTCTCCTGCAAGCCTTAGTTTAATTATCTGCAATGTAGTGTTGTCATCCCATTTGTCTACTTTTGCCCTGAATTCTATTCTTTTGAAATATTCTTTTACTGCTTGTTTTCCACTGAAACTTTCCACTGTTTGTGCTAACATACCTGGCGTCATGTATGGTAGAGTAAATGGGGAAGGTGTAGGTGTAATTGCTTGTGCTGCTGTAGCTGGTGTTTGATTTCCACTTGTTGGCATCTTAACGAAATGTTCCTTCTTTTATCACTAAGATTAATGACCTAAATTTTTCTAAATTTTATATACCTTTACCTAGATAGAAATTTTATATAAATGGATTAATTGTTTATAGTTTAAATACTTTCCTGAAATACTATTTACCTATAAAAAATAATACAGAAAACAGACATACATAAAATAAGAAATAGGTTAATCGAGATCTTATGTTTTTGTGTTTACGCATATATTTAGGGCCATGTATAAGTGCTTTGTTGTAACCAATTGTTGTTGTTTCCGCTGCCACCAGTTGTAACACTCGCCGAGGGTGCCTGGTACTTGAGTTGAAGAAAAATGGTAGCTAGAAGATACCAGTACCCCGGTGAGTTACTAACGTAGTAAATTTTAAGTATTTAGAAAAGGACAGATCGAGCTGAAATAAAATTATAAAGAATTTTCTTTGATGCATTCAGCTGGAGCCGAGCCTGTACAGTTGTACCTAAGCAAGGAGCACTTAAACCAACATTCTTTTAAGCAAAATTTTGATTTTTATTAGTTTTACGTTAAAGTCTCACCAATGTAATTTTCTGAAGGAGTAAGGACTGAAAAAAAAATGAAAAACTAAATGGAGGAATAAATGAATATATTAATAAGCATAAAAATTATTCATAACAAAACCAACTTGGGAACTAACATTAGCCCCGGAACTTAGCGTAACGTAGACACAAAAATGTAATTTTACTAATGAAATTCAAATAATGAAACTAAAATACTAACAATTCAATTTAGGATTGAATAGAATATTCAGAAAATAAAATAAAAGATTATTTAACGAAACTAATCTCGATTTGCCCTTACAGAATAAAATTATAAATAATGACAAAAACGATATTCTGACCTTTCGATGTATTCGGATGTATTGACAGAAGCTTGCAATATTATATTTAAACGAAACTAAATAATTGATTTTTAAAATAATCTTCAGAACTAATTTTTCAAAGAACAACACATTCAAATAATTTTAAAACACTTATCAAATATTTCTCCCGAGTTACGGCCGATCTTACTTTCGTGATTACCTACACGTAACTGAAGTTTTGTCTTTTGAAAAATTATGCGTAAGTTAAAATGGAAGGAAGTATTGAAGTACTTTTAATTATTTTATAGACACGCGTTTCCTTAAGCTTGCATCTAAACTTATTTCCATTTACTCAGTTTTACTTAGTTTGCTGATTTGTATAAAACAGCGTTCTTTCACCTGTTCCGAACTTCAATTTTTCTGCAAAGCTAGTATTTCCGGCTTTGTGCTTTATTAAGTTGTTTCCCATTAATTTGCTTAATTCAGATATATCTGACTTTACGATTTTTTGATACTTTGGTTTGAATGTGCAGAATATTGAACTTGGGAGCTTCCGTGAGAACGACACTGTAAGCTTAATGAAACTTTCCAATAACTGGAATTTATGTGATAAAAACGATACTTCTATAATTCTTTTTGTTAAACATTAATATTTTCTAAAATTTTTAATTTTATTTCACGCGGACTACTACAGTATGTAGGTATGTAGGTATGTAGGTATGTAGGTATGTAGGCATGTAGGTATGTAGGTATGTAGGCATGTATGTATGTAGGTATGTAGGCATGTAGGTATGTAGGTATGTAGGCATGTAGGTATGTAGGTATGTAGGTATGTAGGTAGGTATGTATGTAGGTATGTAGGTATGTATGTATGTAGGTATGTAGGTATGTATGTATGTAGGTATGTAGGTATGTATGTATGTAGGTATGTAGGGATGTATGTATGTAGGTATGTAGGTAGGTATGTAGGTATGTATGTATGTAGGTATGTAGGTATGTAGGCATGTAGGTATGTAGGTATGTAGGCATGTAGGTATGTAGGTATGTAGGCATGTAGGTATGTAGGTATGTAGGCATGTAGGTATGTAGGTATATGTAGGTATGTAGGTATGTAGGTATATAGGTATGTAGGTATGTAGGTATGTAGGTATGTAGGTATGTAGGTATGTAGGTATGTAGGTATGTAGGTATGTAGGTATGTAGGTATGTAGGTATGTAGGTATGTAGGTATGTAGGTATGTAGGTATGTAGGTATGTAGGTATGTAGGTATGTAGGTATGTAGGTATGTAGGTATGTAGGTATGTAGGTATGTAGGTATGTAAGTATGTAGGTATGTAGGCATGTAGGTATGTAGGTATGTAGGTATGTAGTTATGTAGGTATGTAGGCATGTAGGTATGTAGGTATGTAGGCATGTTGGTATGTAGGTATGTAGGTATGTAGGTAGGTATGTATGTAGGTATGTATGTAGGTATGTATGTATGTAGGTATGTAGGTATGTATGTATGTAGGTATGTAGGTATGTATGTATGTAGGTATGTAGGTATGTAGGTATGTAGGCATGTAGGTATGTAGGTATGTAGGTATGTAGGTATGTAGGTATGTAGGTATGTAGGTATGTAGGTATGTAGGTATGTAGGTATGTAGGTATGTAGGTATGTAGGTATGTAGGTATGTAGGTATGTAGGTATGTAGGTATGTAGGTATGTAGGTATGTAGGTATGTAGGTATGTAGGTATGTAGGTATGTAGGTATGTAGGTATGTATGTATGTAGGTATGTAGGTATGTAGGTATGTATGTATGTAGGTATGTACGTATCTAGGTGTGTAGGTATGTATGTATGTAGGTATGTAGGTATGTAGGTATGTAGGCATGTAGGTATGTAGGTATGTAGGTATGTAGGTATGTATGTATGTAGGTATGTACGTATCTAGGTGTGTAGGTATGTATGTATGTAGGTAGGTATGTATGTAGGTATGTAGGTATGTATGTATGTAGGTATGTAGGTATGTAGGTATGAAGGTATGTAGGTATGTAGGTATGTAGGTATGTAGGTATGTAGGCATGTAGGTACGTAGGTAGGTAGGTATGTAGGTATGTAGGTATGTAGGTATGTAGGTATGTAGGTATGTAGGTATGTAGGTATGTAGGTATGTAGGTATGTAGGTATGTAGGTATGTAGGTATGTAGGTATGTAGGTATTTAGGTATGTAGGTATGTAGGTATGTATGTATGTAGGTATGTAGGTATGTATGTATGTAGGTATGTAGGTATGTAGGTATGTAGGTATGTATGTATGTAGGTATGTAGGTATGTATGTATGTAGGTATGTAGGTATGTATGTATGTAGGTATGTACGTATCTAGGTGTGTGGGTATGTAGGTATGTAGGTATGTAGGTATTTAGGTATGTAGGTATGTAGGTATGTATGTATGTAGGTATGTAGGTATGTATGTATGTAGGTATGTAGGTATGTAGGTATATAGGTATGTAGGCATGTAGGTTTGTAGGTATGTAGGCATGTAGGTATGTAGGTATGTAGGCATGTAGGTATGTAGGTATGTAGGCATGTAGGTATGTAGGTATATGTAGGTATGTAGGTATGTAGGTATGTAGGTATATAGGTATGTAGGTATGTAGGTATGTAGGTATGTAGGTATGTAGGTATGTAGGTATGTAGGTATGTAGGTATGTAGGCATGTAGGTATGTAGGTATGTAGGCATGTAGGTATGTAGGTATGTAGGCATGTAGGTATGTAGGTATGTAGGCATGTAGGTATGTAGGTATATGTAGGTATGTAGGTATGTAGGTATGTAGGTATATAGGTATGTAGGTATGTAGGTATGTAGGTATGTAGGTATGTAGGTATGTAGGTATGTAGGTATGTAGGTATGTAGGTATGTAGGTATGTAGGTATGTAGGTATGTAGGTATGTAGGTATGTAGGTATGTAGGTATGTAGGTTTGTAGGTATGTAGGTATGTAGGTATGTAGGCATGTAGGTATGTAGGTATGTAGGCATGTAGGTATGTAGGTATGTAGGCATGTAGGTATGTAGGTATGTAGGCATGTAGGTATGTAGGTATGTAGGTATGTAGGTAGGTATGTATGTAGGTATGTATGTAGGTATGTAGGTATGTATGTATGTATGTATGTAGGTATGTAGGTATGTATGTATGTAGGTATGTAGGTATCTAGGTATGTAGGTATGTAGGTATGTAGGCAGGTAGGTATGTAGGTATGTAGGTATGTAGGTATGTAGGTATGTAGGTATGTAGGTATGTAGGTATGTAGGTATGTAGGTATGTAGGTATGTAGGTATGTAGGTATGTAGGTATGTAGGTATGTAGGTATGTAGGTATGTAGGTATGTAGGTATGTAGGTATGTAGGTATGTAGGTATGTAGGTATGTAGGTATGTAGGTATGTAGGTATGTAGGTATGTAGGTATGTAGGTATGTAGGTATGTAGGTATGTATGTATGTAGGTATGTAGGTATTTAGGTATGTAGGTATGTAGGTATGTAGGTATGTAGGTATGTAGGTATGTATGTATGTAGGTAAGTATGTATGTAGGTATGTAGGTATGTATGTATGTATGTATGTAGGTATGTAGGTATGTATGTATGTAGGTATGTAGGTATGTAGGTATGTAGGTATGTAGGTATGTAGGTATGTATGTATGTAGGTATGTAGGTATTTAGGTATGTAGTTATGTAGGTATGTAGGTATGTAGGTATGTATGTATGTAGGTATGTATGTATGTAGGTATGTAGGTATGTAGGTATGTATGTATGTAGGTATGTAGGTATGTATGTATGTAGGTATGTAGGTATGTAGGTATGTAGGTATGTAGGTATGTAGGTATGTAGGTATGTAGATATGTAGGTATGTAGGTATGTAGGTATGTAGGTATGTAGGTATGTAGGTATGTATGTATGTAGGTATGTAGGTATGTATGTATGTAGGTATGTAGGTATGTATGTATGTAGGTATGTAGGTATGTATGTATGTATGTATGTAGGTATGTATGTATGTAGGTATGTAGGTATGTATGTATGTAGGTATGTAGGTATGTATGTATGTATGTATGTATGTAGGTATGTAGATATGTATGTATGTAGGTATGTAGGCATGTAGGTATGTAGGTATGTAGGCATGTAGGTATGTAGGTATGTAGGCATGTAGGTATGTAGGTATGTAGGTATGTAGGTAGGTATGTATGTAGGTATGTATGTAGGTATGTAGGTATGTATGTATGTATGTATGTAGGTATGTAGGTATGTATGTATGTAGGTATGTAGGTATCTAGGTATGTAGGTATGTAGGTATGTAGGCATGTAGGTATGTAGGTATGTAGGTATGTAGGTATGTAAGTATGTAGGTATGTAGGTATGTAGGTATGTAGGTATGTAGGTATGTAGGTATGTAGGTATGTAGGTATGTAGGTATGTAGGTATGTAGGTATGTAGGTATGTAGGTATGTAGGTTTGTAGGTATGTAGGTATGTAGGTATGTAGGTATGTAGGTATGTAGGTATGTAGGTATGTAGGTATGTAGGTATGTAGGTATGTAGGTATGTAGGTATGTAGGTATGTAGGTATGTAGGTATGTAGGTATGTAGGTATGTAGGTATGTAGGTATGTAGGTATGTATGTATGTAGGTATGTAGGTATTTAGGTATGTAGGTATGTAGGTATGTAGGTATGTAGGTATGTAGGTATGTATGTATGTAGGTAAGTATGTATGTAGGTATGTAGGTATGTATGTATGTATGTATGTATGTAGGTATGTAGGTATGTATGTATGTAGGTATGTAGGTATGTAGGTATGTAGGTATGTAGGTATGTAGGTATGTAGGTATGTATGTATGTAGGTATGTAGGTATTTAGGTATGTAGGTATGTAGGTATGTAGGTATGTAGGTATGTATGTATGTAGGTATGTATGTATGTAGGTATGTAGGTATGTAGGTATGTATGTATGTAGGTATGTAGGTATGTATGTATGTAGGTATGTAGGTATGTAGGTATGTAGGTATGTAGGTATGTAGGTATGTAGGTATGTAGATATGTAGGTATGTAGGTATGTAGGTATGTAGGTATGTAGGTATGTAGGTATGTATGTATGTAGGTATGTAGGTATGTATGTATGTAGGTATGTAGGTATGTATGTATGTAGGTATGTAGGTATGTATGTATGTATGTATGTAGGTATGTATGTATGTAGGTATGTAGGTATGTATGTATGTAGGTATGTAGGTATGTATGTATGTATGTATGTAGGTATGTAGATATGTATGTATGTAGGTATGTAGGTATCTAGGTATGTAGGTATGTAGGTATGTAGGCATGTAGGTATGTAGGTATGTAGGTATGTAGGTATGTAGGTATGTAGGTATGTAGGTATGTAGGTATGTAGGTATGTAGGTATGTAGGTATGTAGGTATGTAGGTATGTAGGTATGTAGGTATGTAGGTATGTAGGTATGTAGGTATGTAGGTATGTAGGTATGTAGGTATGTAGGTATGTAGGTATGTAGGTATGTAGGTATGTAGGTATGTAGGTATGTAGGTATGTAGGTATGTAGGTATGTAGGTATGTAGGTATGTAGGTATGTAGGTATGTAGGTATGTAGGTATGTAGGTATGTAGGTATGTAGGTATGTAGGTATGTAGGCATGTAGGTACGTAGGTATGTAGGTATGTAGGTATGTAGGTATGTAGGTATGTAGGTATGTAGGTATGTAGGTATGTAGGTATGTAGGTATGTAGGCATGTAGGTACGTAGGTAGGTAGGTATGTAGGTATGTAGGTATGTAGGTATGTAGGTATGTAGGTATGTAGGTATGTAGGTATGTAGGTATGTAGGTATGTAGGTATTTAGGTATGTAGGTATGTAGGTATGTATGTATGTAGGTATGTAGGTATGTATGTATGTAGGTATGTAGGTATGTAGGTATGTAGGTATGTATGTATGTAGGTATGTAGGTATGTATGTATGTAGGTATGTAGGTATGTATGTATGTATGTATGTATGTATGTAGGTATGTAGGTATGTATGTATGTAGGTATGTACGTATCTAGGTGTGTAGGTATGTATGTATGTAGGTATGTAGGTATGTAGGTATGTAGGCATGTAGGTATGTAGGTATGTAGGCATGTAGGTATGTAGGTATGTATGTATGTAGGTATGTAGGTATCTAGGTATGTAGGTATGTAGGTATGTAGGCAGGTAGGTATGTAGGTATGTAGGTATGTAGGTATGTAGGTATGTAGGTATGTAGGTATGTAGGTATGTAGGTATGTAGGTATGTAGGTATGTAGGTATGTAGGTATGTAGGTATGTAGGTATGTAGGTATGTAGGTATGTAGGTATGTAGGTATGTAGGTATGTAGGTATGTAGGTATGTAGGTATGTAGGTATGTAGGTATGTAGGTATTTAGGTATGTAGGTATGTAGGTATGTATGTATGTAGGTATGTAGGTATGTATGTATGTAGGTATGTAGGTATGTAGGTATGTAGGTATGTATGTATGTAGGTATGTAGGTATGTATGTATGTAGGTATGTAGGTATGTATGTATGTATGTATGTAGGTATGTAGGTATGTAGGTATGTAGGTATGTAGGTATGTAGGTATGTAGGTATGTAGGTATGTAGGTATGTAGGTATGTAGGTATGTAGGTATGTAGGTATGTAGGTATGTAGGTATGTAGGTATGTAGGTATGTAGGTATGTAGGTATGTAGGTATGTAGGTATGTAGGTATGTAGGTATGTAGGTATGTAGGTATGTAGGTATGTAGGTATGTAGGTATGTATGTATGTAGGTATGTAGGTATTTAGGTATGTAGGTATGTAGGTATGTAGGTATGTAGGTATGTAGGTATGTATGTATGTAGGTAAGTATGTATGTAGGTATGTAGGTATGTATGTATGTATGTATGTAGGTATGTAGGTATGTATGTATGTAGGTATGTAGGTATGTAGGTATGTAGGTATGTAGGTATGTAGGTATGTAGGTATGTAGGTATGTAGGTATGTAGGTATGTAGGTATGTAGGTATGTAGGTATGTAGGTATGTAGGTATGTAGGTATGTAGGTATGTAGGTATGTAGGTATGTAGGTATGTAGGTATGTAGGTATGTATGTATGTAGGTATGTAGGTATTTAGGTATGTAGGTATGTAGGTATGTAGGTATGTAGGTATGTAGGTATGTATGTATGTAGGTAAGTATGTATGTAGGTATGTAGGTATGTATGTATGTATGTATGTAGGTATGTAGGTATGTATGTATGTAGGTATGTAGGTATGTAGGTATGTAGGTATGTAGGTATGTAGGTATGTATGTATGTAGGTATGTAGGTATTTAGGTATGTAGTTATGTAGGTATGTAGGTATGTAGGTATGTATGTATGTAGGTATGTATGTATGTAGGTATGTAGGTATGTAGGTATGTATGTATGTAGGTATGTAGGTATGTATGTATGTAGGTATGTAGGTATGTAGGTATGTAGGTATGTAGGTATGTAGGTATGTAGGTATGTAGATATGTAGGTATGTAGGTATGTAGGTATGTAGGTATGTAGGTATGTAGGTATGTATGTATGTAGGTATGTAGGTATGTATGTATGTAGGTATGTAGGTATGTATGTATGTAGGTATGTAGGTATGTATGTATGTATGTATGTAGGTATGTATGTATGTAGGTATGTAGGTATGTATGTATGTAGGTATGTAGGTATGTAGGTATGTATGTATGTATGTATGTAGGTATGTAGATATGTATGTATGTAGGTATGTAGGCATGTAGGTATGTAGGTATGTAGGCATGTAGGTATGTAGGTATGTAGGCATGTAGGTATGTAGGTATGTAGGTATGTAGGTAGGTATGTATGTAGGTATGTATGTAGGTATGTAGGTATGTATGTATGTATGTATGTAGGTATGTAGGTATGTATGTATGTAGGTATGTAGGTATCTAGGTATGTAGGTATGTAGGTATGTAGGCATGTAGGTATGTAGGTATGTAGGTATGTAGGTATGTAAGTATGTAGGTATGTAGGTATGTAGGTATGTAGGTATGTAGGTATGTAGGTATGTAGGTATGTAGGTATGTAGGTATGTAGGTATGTAGGTATGTAGGTATGTAGGTTTGTAGGTATGTAGGTATGTAGGTATGTAGGTATGTAGGTATGTAGGTATGTAGGTATGTAGGTATGTAGGTATGTAGGTATGTAGGTATGTAGGTATGTAGGTATGTAGGTATGTAGGTATGTAGGTATGTAGGTATGTAGGTATGTAGGTATGTAGGTATGTATGTATGTAGGTATGTAGGTATTTAGGTATGTAGGTATGTAGGTATGTAGGTATGTAGGTATGTAGGTATGTATGTATGTAGGTAAGTATGTATGTAGGTATGTAGGTATGTATGTATGTATGTATGTATGTAGGTATGTAGGTATGTATGTATGTAGGTATGTAGGTATGTAGGTATGTAGGTATGTAGGTATGTAGGTATGTAGGTATGTATGTATGTAGGTATGTAGGTATTTAGGTATGTAGGTATGTAGGTATGTAGGTATGTAGGTATGTATGTATGTAGGTATGTATGTATGTAGGTATGTAGGTATGTAGGTATGTATGTATGTAGGTATGTAGGTATGTATGTATGTAGGTATGTAGGTATGTAGGTATGTAGGTATGTAGGTATGTAGGTATGTAGGTATGTAGATATGTAGGTATGTAGGTATGTAGGTATGTAGGTATGTAGGTATGTAGGTATGTATGTATGTAGGTATGTAGGTATGTATGTATGTAGGTATGTAGGTATGTATGTATGTAGGTATGTAGGTATGTATGTATGTAGGTATGTATGTATGTAGGTATGTAGGTATGTATGTATGTAGGTATGTAGGTATGTATGTATGTATGTATGTAGGTATGTAGATATGTATGTATGTAGGTATGTAGGTATCTAGGTATGTAGGTATGTAGGTATGTAGGCATGTAGGTATGTAGGTATGTAGGTATGTAGGTATGTAGGTATGTAGGTATGTAGGTATGTAGGTATGTAGGTATGTAGGTATGTAGGTATGTAGGTATGTAGGTATGTAGGTATGTAGGTATGTAGGTATGTAGGTATGTAGGTATGTAGGTATGTAGGTATGTAGGTATGTAGGTATGTAGGTATGTAGGTATGTAGGTATGTAGGTATGTAGGTATGTAGGTATGTAGGTATGTAGGTATGTAGGTATGTAGGTATGTAGGTATGTAGGTATGTAGGTATGTAGGTATGTAGGTATGTAGGTATGTAGGTATGTAGGTATGTAGGTATGTAGGCATGTAGGTACGTAGGTATGTAGGTATGTAGGTATGTAGGTATGTAGGTATGTAGGTATGTAGGTATGTAGGTATGTAGGTATGTAGGCATGTAGGTACGTAGGTAGGTAGGTATGTAGGTATGTAGGTATGTAGGTATGTAGGTATGTAGGTATGTAGGTATGTAGGTATGTAGGTATGTAGGTATGTAGGTATTTAGGTATGTAGGTATGTAGGTATGTATGTATGTAGGTATGTAGGTATGTATGTATGTAGGTATGTAGGTATGTAGGTATGTAGGTATGTATGTATGTAGATATGTAGGTATGTAGGTATGTAGGTATGTAGGTATGTAGGTATGTAGGTATGTATGTATGTAGGTATGTAGGTATGTATGTATGTAGGTATGTAGGTATGTATGTATGTAGGTATGTAGGTATGTATGTATGTATGTATGTAGGTATGTAGATATGTATGTATGTAGGTATGTAGGCATGTAGGTATGTAGGTATGTAGGCATGTAGGTATGTAGGTATGTAGGCATGTAGGTATGTAGGTATGTAGGTATGTAGGTAGGTATGTATGTAGGTATGTATGTAGGTATGTAGGTATGTATGTATGTATGTATGTAGGTATGTAGGTATGTATGTATGTAGGTATGTAGGTATCTAGGTATGTAGGTATGTAGGTATGTAGGCATGTAGGTATGTAGGTATGTAGGTATGTAGGTATGTAAGTATGTAGGTATGTAGGTATGTAGGTATGTAGGTATGTAGGTATGTAGGTATGTAGGTATGTAGGTATGTAGGTATGTAGGTATGTAGGTATGTAGGTATGTAGGTTTGTAGGTATGTAGGTATGTAGGTATGTAGGTATGTATGTATGTAGGTATGTAGGTATGTATGTATGTAGGTATGTAGGTATGTATGTATGTAGGTATGTAGGTATGTATGTATGTATGTATGTAGGTATGTATGTATGTAGGTATGTAGGTATGTATGTATGTAGGTATGTAGGTATGTATGTATGTTTGTAGGTATGTAGGTATGTATGTATGTACGTATGTAGGTATCTAGGTATGTAGGTATGTAGGTATGTAGGCATGTAGGTATGTAGGTATGTAGGTATGTAGGTATGTAGGTATGTAGGTATGTAGGTATGTAGGTATGTAGGTATGTAGGTATGTAGGTATGTAGGTATGTAGGTATGTAGGTATGTAGGTATGTAGGTATGTAGGTATGTAGGTATGTAGGTATGTAGGTATGTAAGTATGTAGGTATGTAGGTATGTAGGTATGTAGGTATGTAGGTATGTAGGTATGTAGGTATGTAGGTATGTAGGTATGTAGGTATGTAGGTATGTAGGTATGTAGGCATGTAGGTATGTAGGTATGTAGGTATGTAGGTATGTATGTATGTAGGTATGTAGGTATTTAGGTATGTAGGTATGTAGGTATGTAGGTATGTAGGTATGTAGGTATGTAGGTATGTATGTATGTAGGTAAGTATGTATGTAGGTATGTAGGTATGTAGGTATGTATGTATGTAGGTATGTAGGTATGTATGTATGTACGTATGTAGGTATGTAGGTATGTAGGTATAATAATAATAATAATAATTGATTTATTGCCCAACAGAAAATTAATTCCAATTAAAGGACAATGTCATGTAAATACAAGAAATAAGTACATAACGTGAGTTGCATATAACAAAAAATAACATATTTATCATTTAACAAAAGAAATAACAAAAATACTTAATTATACAGAAAAAATTAAAGATTAAAATAGCGTAGAGCATATTTTTTTAAGTCCACTAGTGTACAATTATTTATATCACAAGCTTCTGATATTTTGTTGAAATTATTACACATTACATATACCGGCGACTTTAGCAATGCATTAGTGCGCGCGGATTGACAATAGAATGTTGTAATATTACGAGTAGATTCACGTGGAATATGAAACATTATTAACGATACAAGAGAAATACAATCAATTTTGTTATGTAATAACTTATATAAGAGTGTTAAGCTAATTAATATTCTTCTAAACTCTAACGATTGATAGTCAAATCTCAGCAGCAACAGCTGTTGATCTATACCAGTTTCCGGATAGATTCCATCTATTTTGAGAGCGAGAAATTTTAAAAATTTTCTTTGGATAGACTCTAAGTAGTTTTTATGAATATCATAGTAGGGATACCAGATGGGTGAACAATACTCCAATTTACTTCTAACAAGTGAACAAAATAATGTTTTTAAAGCATTGACATTAGTGAACGATTTACAGTTTCTGAAGATAAAGCCTAACATCCTAATTGCAGATCCATGGATAGATTGTATATGATTAATAAATGTAAGCTTATTGTCGAAGAGAGTTCCTAAGTCAGTTATCGTATAACATCTCGTAAGGTGCAGGGAGTTGCATGTATAAGGATGAATTATAGGTTGCAATTTCCTAGTGTACGTAACCACTTTACATTTGGTTACGTTTAAATGAAGACTATTAGCTTCACACCACGCTTGGACTACGTTGATTTGAGACTGTAGAAGTTCACAGTCATTTGGACTAGTTATATTAAGAAAGATTTTCATATCATCTGCAAACAAGAGTTTTTCACATGTTATGGATTCGGGCAGATCATTAACGAATAACACAAACAATAAAGGACCCAGATTAGATCCTTGCGGAACTCCTGATGACGCAACAAATGAGTTGGAATTGTAATCATTATAGGCAACGAATTGCTTGCGATTTTGAAGATATGAGACAAACAAAGACAGTAGAGAATCACTAAATCCAAAATTACGCAGTTTAGCTATAATAATGGTATGGTCAATACGATCAAACGCTTTGGAAAAATCAGTATATATGACGTCAACCTGACCACGATTATCAATGGAATTAGATACAAATTGGGTGAAATAAGCTAGATTAGACACAGTAGATCGGTTGACCATAAAACCGTGTTGATAAGGGGATATGTAGTTTCTCACAAGCGGGTAAATGCGAGCGTGTAATGCTATTTCAAATACCTTAGCGAAGTTCGATAGAATACTGATAGGTCTATAATTACTTATAATCTTTGCGTCCCCAGATTTCAAGACAGGACAGATCCTAGCTGTTTTCCAGGTCGTCGGAAAAACAGATGTTTTGATTGCTAAGTTGAAAATGAAGCATAACGGTTGGGAGAAAATACTAGAACAATCTTTAACGAAAAAAGAAGGAATTTGGTCGGGACCTGAAGTCATTTTGTTTTTCAGTTTTCTAATAGCAGAAGCAACTTCATCCTGGGAAAAACTATGGATATTTATAAGAGGCATGTTATTAAATTGTTTATCAGAGGTGACAGGTGTACTCGGCGGGAGATAAACACTGCTGAAATATTCACTGAAAGCATTAACTATAGACTGTGGCGAGTCATATGAATCAGTGCCATTACACATTTTGCCTGGTATGCGAGAGTTACCTTTTTTTGTTTTCATAAATGACCAGAAGCGCTTAGAATCAGTTACAATTGACTCTTGTATACGAAAAAGATAATCGTTATAAGCTAAAGAAATTTTAGATTTCACAAGTGAGCGCAGTCGACTGTATTCCTGATATAACTGCTGTGCATGAAGATTCTTGTATCTTCTATGATAATTGGCTTTCAATTTAATAGTTTTGATTATATCAGGGGTAAACCAGATTGGATAGCGGCGCTGACAATTACGATAATGAGGAACATATGAATCCAGCAGTGGATAAATAAGATCATAAAACTTACCACATACTGTATTTACGTCGGGAATATTCTCCAGAGATGCCCAATCAACGTGAAGAAGGGCGTCGTAGAGTCCAATGAAGTTTGCCTTTCGGAAGTTATATACTTTTTTACAAGCATTAGAAGGAAAATTGACAGCAGGGTAGTGATCAATGTTAATTATAATGTTTAAAGCTGGATGATAGTTATCCTCTAATATCATAGCAGCAGTATCATGTGATATTTCACAGTTAATATTAGCCAACACTAGATCAAGAAGTCTATTTTGGAAATTAGTAATAAAATTATATTGTTTAACATTTAATAAATCAATGAATTCTTGTAGCAATAAGCATTTACTATCGGTAACGTCAGGATTATTGAAGTTCGGAGCGTTAAAGTCGCCTAAAATTAGGATATTCTCATGACAACAATAATCCATCTGTTCAAATAATTCTATAAATAATCTATAATCAGCAATCTTGATACTAGGCGGTATGTATAGTACAAAAACATATAAACGTATGTAGTTAAAGGTGCATTTGCACCCGATAATATCAATACTAGGCACTGCCGTTGTTAGTAGCGACAAGTCAAGAACTTCAGTATCAATATGATTTTTAACTGCTATTAGGACGCCCCCACCCCATTCTTGATTAGTAATATTATATTGACGATCACATCTGTGAACATCATAGGAAGAAGGAAAAAATTCCGAGCTAAACATATCAGTATTTAAAGCAGTTTCCACTAAACACACAAGATCAAACTCACATTCACTTACAGATGAAAACAGTTCTTGAACTTTTGACCGCAGGCCTCTAACGTTTTGGTAGTAACAAGAAATTGGACAATTTGGAAATTGCGTGGCATTTAGTTTTTTGATTTTGTTGTTATCTGCGGAACACCGCGAATGTACCGAATAGTTAAATTATTTTCCCCTTTATTTACTCGATCACTCAATTCGGTTCTTAACTTCGCCATATACTCCCGTTGCATAGGTGTCTCATCAGATTTCATATTGATATTAGAACCATTTGATCTAGCATTTATTATTGACTTGTTTTTTAAGATGTGCAACGCATCGGAGGACGATTTTAACATTACTTTAACAGGCCGCGGTTTACCTGTTTGGCTATTCTTTCCTAAACGGAATACTCGAAGGCCATCAATAGATACATTTGGTATAGTGTTAAGTAGTGCTTTAATTTTATCAGTATCAGGAGTAGACTGAGCACTACCAGTACCTTCAGGAACATTATAGATAATAATGTTCTTTGCTCGATGCTGACGTTCAATAACTTCATTGATGATTGCTTCTGGATCCAAGTTGCTACTTTGTTGCCGATTAGTAGTCGCATGTCGTAACTCATCAATTTCCTTTTTAAGTTCAACGATAAGTTGTTTTAATTCACTTAATTCACTTTGGTCATTACTACATTTGCCACAATGAAAAGTTATCCGCCTGTCCTTGCTTTGAATGCATTGTACTTCAGTACGTGATAAACCAGAGCAGGTCGAATGGATTGGATTTTTACACTTATCACACGATATTTCCCTATCCGGGTTGATATCACGAGAACATACCAAGCATTTGATAATGGGCATAATGAATTTAAACAAACCACTGGGAATTAATTAAATTTAAGAATGATACAACAAAGATGTACAGAGCAAGGCAGAAACACGTCTACACTCCTACACGTCTGTACAATATATGGTATGTAGGTATGTAGGTATGTAGGTATGTATGTATGTAGGTATGTAGGTATTTAGGTATGTAGGTATGTAGGTATGTAGGTATGTAGGTATGTATGTATGTAGGTATGTATGTATGTAGGTATGTAGGTATGTAGGTATGTATGTATGTAGGTATGTAGGTATGTATGTATGTAGGTATCTAGGTATGTAGGTATGTAGGTATGTAGGCATGTAGGTATGTAGGTATGTAGGTATGTAGGTATGTAGGTATGTAGGTATGTAGGTATGTAGGTATGTAGGTATGTAGGTATGTAGGTATGTAGGTATGTAGGTATGTAGGTATGTAGGTATGTAGGTATGTAGGTATGTAGGTATGTAGGTATGTAGGTATGTAGGTATGTAGGTATGTAGGTATGTAGGTATGTAGGTATGTAGGTATGTAGGTATGTAGGTATGTAGGTATGTAGGTATGTAGGTATGTAGGTATGTAGGTATGTAGGTATGTAGGTATGTATGTATGTAGGTATGTAGGTATTTAGGTATGTAGGTATGTAGGTATGTAGGTATGTAGGTATGTAGGTATGTATGTATGTAGGTAAGTATGTATGTAGGTATGTAGGTATGTAGGTATGTATGTATGTAGGTATGTAGGTATGTATGTATGTACGTATGTAGGTATGTAGGTATGTAGGTATGTAGGTATGTAGGTATGTAGGTATGTAGGTATGTAGGAATGTATGTATGTAGGTATGTAGGTATTTAGGTATGTAGGTATGTAGGTATGTAGGTATGTAGGTATGTATGTATGTAGGTATGTATGTATGTAGGTATGTAGGTATGTAGGTATGTATGTATGTAGGTATGTAGGTATGTATGTATGTAGGTATGTAGGTATGTAGGTATGTAGGTATGTAGGTATGTAGGTATGTAGGTATGTAGGTATGTAGGCATGTAGGTATGTAGGTATTTAGGCATGTAGGTACGTAGGTATGTAGGTATGTAGGTATGTGGGTATGTAGGTATGTAGGTATGTAGGTATGTAGGTATGTAAGTATGTAGGTATGTAGGTATGTAGGTATGTAGTTATTTAGGTATGTATGTATGTAGGTATGTAGGTATGTATGTATGTAGGTATGTAGATATGTAGGTATGTATGTATGTAGGTATGTAGGTATGTATGTATGTAGGTATGTAGGTATGTATGTATGTATGTATGTAGGTATGTAGGTATGTAGGTATATAGGTATGTAGGTATGTAGGTATGTAGGTATGTAGGTATGTAGGTATGTATGTATGTAGGTATGTAGGTATGTAGGTATGTAGGTATGTAGGTATGTAGGTATGTAGGCATATAGGTATGTAGGTATGTAGGCATGTAGGTATGTAGGTATGTAGGCATGTAGGTATGTAGGTATGTAGTCATGTAGGTATGTAGGTATGTAGGTATGTAGGTAGGTATGTATGTAGGTATGTAGGTATGTATGTATGTAGGTATGTAGGTATGTATGTATGTATGTATGTAGGTATGTAGGTATGTATGTATGTAGGTATGTAGGTATGTATGTATGTAGGTATGTAGGTATGTAGGTATGTAGGCATGTAGGTATGTAAGTATGTAGGTATGTAGGTATGTAGGTATGTAGGTATGTAAGTATGTAAGTATGTAGGTATGTAGGTATGTAGGTATGTAAGTATGTAGGTATGTAGGTATGTAGGTATGTAGGCATGTAGGTATGTAAGTATGTAGGTATGTAGGTATGTATGTATGTAGGTATGTAGGTATGTAGGTATGTAGGTATGTAGGTATGTAGGTATGTAGGTATGTATGTATGTAGGTATGTAGGTATTTAGGTATGTAGGTATGTAGGTATGTAGGTATGTAGGTATGTATGTATGTAGGTATGTATGTATGTAGGTATGTAGGTATGTAGGTATGTATGTATGTAGGTATGTAGGTATGTATGTATGTAGGTATGTAGGTATGTAGGTATGTAGGTATGTAGGTATGTAGGTATGTAGGTATGTAGATATGTAGGTATGTAGGTATGTAGGTATGTAGGTATGTAGGTATGTAGGTATGTAGGTATGTAGGTATGTAGGTATGTATGTATGTAGGTATGTAGGTATTTAGGTATGTAGGTATGTAGGTATGTAGGTATGTAGGTATGTATGTATGTAGGTATGTAGGTATGTAGGTATGTAGGTATGTAGGTATGTATGTATGTAGGTATGTAGGTATGTATGTATGTAGGTATGTAGGTATGTAGGTATGTAGGTATGTAGGTATGTAGGTATGTAGGTATGTAGGCATGTAGGTATGTAGGTATGTAGGTATGTAAGTATGTAGGTATGTAGGTATGTAGGTATGTAGGTATGTAGGTATGTAGGTATGTAGGTATGTAGGCATGTAGGTATGTAAGTATGTAGGTATGTAGGTATGTAGGTATGTAGGTATGTAGGTATGTAGGTATGTAGGTATGTAGGTATGTAGGTATGTAGGTATGTATGTATGTAGGTATGTATGTATGTAGGTATGTAGGTATGTATGTATTTATGTATGTAGGTATGTAGGTATGTATGTATGTAGGTATGTAGGTATGTAGGTATGTAGGTATGTAGGTATGTAGGTATGTAGGTATGTAGGTATGTAGGTATGTAGGTATGTAGGTATGTAGGTATGTAGGTATGTAGGTATGTAGGTATGTAGGTATGTAGGTATGTAGGTATGTAGGTATGTAGGTATGTAGGTATGTAGGTATGTAGGTATGTAGGTATGTAGGTATGTAGGTATGTATGTATGTAGGTATGTAGGTATTTAGGTATGTAGGTATGTAGGTATGTAGGTATGTAGGTATGTATGTATGTAGGTAAGTATGTATGTAGGTATGTAGGTATGTAGGTATGTATGTATGTAGGTATGTAGGTATGTATGTATGTACGTATGTAGGTATGTAGGTATGTAGGTATGTAGGTATGTAGGTATGTAGGTATGTAGGTATGTAGGTATGTATGTATGTAGGTATGTAGGTATTTAGGTATGTAGGTATGTAGGTATGTAGGTATGTAGGTATGTAGGTATGTATGTATGTAGGTATGTATGTATGTAGGTATGTAGGTATGTAGGTATGTATGTATGTAGGTATGTAGGTATGTATGTATGTAGGTATGTAGGTATGTAGGTATGTAGGTATGTAGGTATGTAGGTATGTAGGTATGTAGGTATGTAGGCATGTAGGTATGTAGGTATTTAGGCATGTAGGTACGTAGGTATGTAGGTATGTAGGTATGTGGGTATGTAGGTATGTAGGTATGTAGGTATGTAGGTATGTAGGTATGTAGGTATGTAGGTATGTAGGTATGTAGTTATTTAGGTATGTATGTATGTAGGTATGTAGGTATGTATGTATGTAGGTATGTAGATATGTAGGTATGTATGTATGTAGGTATGTAGGTATGTATGTATGTAGGTATGTAGGTATGTATGTATGTATGTATGTAGGTATGTAGGTATGTAGGTATATAGGTATGTAGGTATGTAGGTATGTAGGTATGTAGGTATGTAGGTATGTATGTATGTAGGTATGTAGGTATGTAGGTATGTAGGTATGTAGGTATGTAGGTATGTAGGCATATAGGTATGTAGGTATGTAGGCATGTAGGTATGTAGGTATGTAGGCATGTAGGTATGTAGGTATGTAGTCATGTAGGTATGTAGGTATGTAGGTATGTAGGTAGGTATGTATGTAGGTATGTAGGTATGTATGTATGTAGGTATGTAGGTATGTATGTATGTATGTATGTAGGTATGTAGGTATGTATGTATGTAGGTATGTAGGTATGTATGTATGTAGGTATGTAGGTATGTAGGTATGTAGGCATGTAGGTATGTAAGTATGTAGGTATGTAGGTATGTAGGTATGTAGGTATGTAAGTATGTAAGTATGTAGGTATGTAGGTATGTAGGTATGTAGGTATGTAGGTATGTAGGTATGTAGGTATGTAGGCATGTAGGTATGTAAGTATGTAGGTATGTAGGTATGTATGTATGTAGGTATGTAGGTATGTAGGTATGTAGGTATGTAGGTATGTATGTATGTAGGTATGTAGGTATGTATGTATGTAGGTATGTAGGTATGTAGGTATGTAGGTATGTAGGTATGTAGGTATGTAGGTATGTAGATATGTAGGTATGTAGGTATGTAGGTATGTAGGTATGTAGGTATGTAGGTATGTAGGTATGTAGGTATGTAGGTATGTATGTATGTAGGTATGTAGGTATTTAGGTATGTAGGTATGTAGGTATGTAGGTATGTAGGTATGTATGTATGTAGGTATGTAGGTATGTAGGTATGTAGGTATGTAGGTATGTATGTATGTAGGTATGTAGGTATGTATGTATGTAGGTATGTAGGTATGTAGGTATGTAGGTATGTAGGTATGTAGGTATGTAGGTATGTAGGCATGTAGGTATGTAGGTATTTAGGCATGTAGGTACGTAGGTATGTAGGTATGTAGGTATGTGGGTATGTAGGTATGTAGGTATGTAGGTATGTAGGTATGTAGGTATGTAGGTATGTAGGTATGTAGGTATGTAGGTATTTAGGTATGTATGTATGTAGGTATGTAGGTATGTATGTATGTAGGTATGTAGATATGTAGGTATGTATGTATGTAGGTATGTAGGTATGTATGTATGTAGGTATGTAGGTATGTATGTATGTATGTATGTAGGTATGTAGGTATGTAGGTATATAGGTATGTAGGTATGTAGGTATGTAGGTATGTAGGTATGTAGGTATGTATGTATGTAGGTATGTAGGTATGTAGGTATGTAGGTATGTAGGTATGTAGGCATATAGGTATGTAGGTATGTAGGCATGTAGGTATGTAGGTATGTAGGCATGTAGGTATGTAGGTATGTAGTCATGTAGGTATGTAGGTAGGTATGTATGTAGGTATGTAGGTATGTATGTATGTAGGTATGTAGGTATGTATGTATGTATGTATGTAGGTATGTAGGTATGTATGTATGTAGGTATGTAGGGATGTATGTATGTAGGTATGTAGGTATGTAGGTATGTAGGCATGTAGGTATGTAAGTATGTAGGTATGTAGGTATGTAGGTATGTAGGTATGTAGGTATGTAGGTATGTAAGTATGTAGGTATGTAGGTATGTAGGTATGTAGGTATGTAGGTATGTAGGTATGTAGGTATGTAGGCATGTAGGTATGTAAGTATGTAGGTATGTAGGTATGTAGGTATGTAGGTATGTAGGTATGTAGGCATGTAGGTATGTAAGTATGTAGGTATGTAGGTATGTAGGTATGTAGGTATGTAGGTATGTAGGTATGTAGGTATGTAGGTATGTAGGTATGTATGTATGTAGGTATGTATGTATGTAGGTATGTAGGTATGTATGTATTTATGTATGTAGGTATGTAGGTATGTATGTATGTAGGTATGTAGGTATGTAGGTATGTAGGTATGTATGTATGTAGGTATGTAGGTATATAGGTATGTATGTATGTAGGTATGTAGGTATGTAGGTATGTAGGTATGTAGGTATGTAGGTATGTAGGTATGTAGGTATGTAGGTATGTAGGCATGTAGGTATGTAGGTATGTAGGCATGTATGTATGTAGGTATGTAGGCATGTAGGTATGTAGGTATGTAGGCATGTAGGTATGTAGGTATGTAGGTATGTAGGTAGGTATGTATGTAGGTATGTAGGTATGTATGTATGTAGGTATGTAGGTATGTATGTATGTAGGTATGTAGGTATGTATGTATGTATGTATGTATGTAGGTATGTAGGGATGTATGTATGTAGGTATGTAGGTAGGTATGTAGGTATGTATGTATGTAGGTATGTAGGTATGAAGGCATGTAGGTATGTAGGTATGTAGGCATGTAGGTATGTAGGTATGTAGGCATGTAGGTATGTAGGTATGTAGGCATGTAGGTATGTAGGTATATGTAGGTATGTAGGTATGTAGGTATATAGGTATGTAGGTATGTAGGTATGTAGTTATGTAGGTATGTAGGTATGTAGGTATGTAGGTATGTAGGTATGTAGGTATGTAGGTATGTAGGTATGTAGGTATGTAGGTATGTAGGTATGTAGGTATGTAGGTATGTAGGTATGTAGGTATGTAGGTATGTAGGTATGTAGGTATGTAGGTATGTAGGTATGTAGGTATGTAGGTATGTAGGTATGTAGGTATGTAGGCATGTAGGTATGTAGGTATGTAGGCATGTAGTTATGTAGGTATGTAGGCATGTAGGTACGTAGGTATGTAGGCATGTTGGTATGTAGGTATGTAGGTATGTAGGTAGGTATGTATGTAGGTATGTATGTAGGTATGTATGTATGTAGGTATGTAGGTATGTATGTATGTAGGTATGTAGGTATGTATGTATGTAGGTATGTAGGTATGTAGGTATGTAGGCATGTAGGTATGTAGGTATGTAGGTATGTAGGTATGTAGGTATGTAGGTATGTAGGTATGTAGGTATGTAGGTATGTAGGTATGTAGGTATGTAGGTATGTAGGTATGTAGGTATGTAGGTATGTAGGTATGTAGGTATGTAGGTATGTAGGTATGTAGGTATGTAGGTATGTAGGTATGTAGGTATGTATGTATGTAGGTATGTAGGTATGTAGGTATGTAGGTATGTATGTATGTAGGTATGTAGGTATGTAGGTATGTATGTATGTAGGTATGTACGTATCTAGGTGTGTAGGTATGTATGTATGTATGTATGTAGGTATGTAGGTATGTAGGTATGTAGGCATGTAGGTATGTAGGTATGTAGGTATGTAGGTATGTATGTATGTAGGTATGTACGTATCTAGGTGTGTAGGTATGTATGTATGTAGGTAGGTATGTATGTAGGTATGTAGGTATGTATGTATGTAGGTATGTAGGTATGTAGGTATGAAGGTATGTAGGTATGTAGGTATGTAGGTATGTAGGTATGTAGGCATGTAGGTACGTAGGTAGGTAGGTATGTAGGTATGTAGGTATGTAGGTATGTAGGTATGTAGGTATGTAGGTATGTAGGTATGTAGGTATGTAGGTATGTAGGTATGTAGGTATGTAGGTATGTAGGTATGTAGGTATTTAGGTATGTAGGTATGTAGGTATGTATGTATGTAGGTATGTAGGTATGTATGTATGTAGGTATGTAGGTATGTAGGTATGTAGGTATGTATGTATGTAGGTATGTAGGTATGTATGTATGTAGGTATGTAGGTATGTATGTATGTAGGTATGTAGGTATGTATGTATGTAGGTATGTACGTATCTAGGTGTGTGGGTATGTATGTATGTAGGTATGTAGGTATGTAGGTATGTAGGCATGTAGGTATGTAGGTATGTAGGCATGTAGGTATGTAGGTATGTAGGCATGTAGGTATGTAGGTATGTAGGCATGTAGGTATGTAGGTATATGTAGGTATGTAGGTATGTAGGTATGTAGGTATATAGGTATGTAGGTATGTAGGTATGTAGGTATGTAGGTATGTAGGTATGTAGGTATGTAGGTATGTAGGTATGTAGGTATGTAGGTATGTAGGTATGTAGGTATGTAGGTATGTAGGTATGTAGGTATGTAGGTATGTAGGTATGTAGGTATGTAGGTATGTAGGTATGTAGGTATGTAGGTATGTAGGTATGTAGGTATGTAGGTATGTAGGTATGTAGGTATGTAGGTATGTAGGTATGTAGGTATTTAGGTATGTAGGTATGTAGGTATGTATGTATGTAGGTATGTAGGTATGTATGTATGTAGGTATGTAGGTATGTAGGTATGTAGGTATGTATGTATGTAGGTATGTAGGTATGTATGTATGTAGGTATGTAGGTATGTATGTATGTAGGTATGTAGGTATGTATGTATGTAGGTATGTACGTATCTAGGTGTGTGGGTATGTATGTATGTAGGTATGAAGGTATGTAGGTATGTAGGCATGTAGGTATGTAGGTATGTAGGCATGTAGGTATGTAGGTATGTAGGCATGTAGGTATGTAGGTATGTAGGCATGTAGGTATGTAGGTATATGTAGGTATGTAGGTATGTAGGTATGTAGGTATATAGGTATGTAGGTATGTAGGTATGTAGGTATGTAGGTATGTAGGTATGTAGGTATGTAGGTATGTAGGTATGTAGGTATGTAGGTATGTAGGTATGTAGGTATGTAGGTTTGTAGGTATGTAGGTATGTAGGTATGTAGGCATGTAGGTATGTAGGTATGTAGGCATGTAGGTATGTAGGTATGTAGGCATGTAGGTATGTAGGTATGTAGGCATGTAGGTATGTAGGTATGTAGGTATGTAGGTAGGTATGTATGTAGGTATGTATGTAGGTATGTAGGTATGTATGTATGTATGTATGTAGGTATGTAGGTATGTATGTATGTAGGTATGTAGGTATCTAGGTATGTAGGTATGTAGGTATGTAGGCATGTAGGTATGTAGGTATGTAGGTATGTAGGCATGTAGGTATGTAGGTATGTAGGTATGTAGGTATGTAGGTATGTAGGTATGTAGGTATGTAGGTATGTAGGTATGTAGGTATGTAGGTATGTAGGTATGTAGGTATGTAGGTATGTAGGTATGTAGGTATGTAGGTATGTAGGTATGTAGGTATGTAGGTATGTATGTATGTAGGTATGTAGGTATTTAGGTATGTAGGTATGTAGGTATGTAGGTATGTAGGTATGTATGTATGTAGGTAAGTATGTATGTAGGTATGTAGGTATGTAGGTATGTATGTATGTAGGTATGTAGGTATGTATGTATGTAGGTATGTAGGTATGTAGGTATGTAGGTATGTAGGTATGTAGGTATGTAGGTATGTAGGTATGTATGTATGTAGGTATGTAGGTATTTAGGTATGTAGGTATGTAGGTATGTAGGTATGTAGGTATGTATGTATGTAGGTATGTATGTATGTAGGTATGTAGGTATGTAGGTATGTATGTATGTAGGTATGTAGGTATGTATGTATGTAGGTATGTAGGTATGTAGGTATGTAGGTATGTAGGTATGTAGGTATGTAGGTATGTAGATATGTAGGTATGTAGGTATGTAGGTATGTAGGTATGTAGGTATGTAGGTATGTATGTATGTAGGTATGTAGGTATGTATGTATGTAGGTATGTAGGTATGTATGTATGTAGGTATGTAGGTATGTATGTATGTATGTATGTAGGTATGTAGATATGTATGTATGTAGGTATGTAGGTATCTAGGTATGTAGGTATGTAGGTATGTAGGCATGTAGGTATGTAGGTATGTAGGTATGTAGGTATGTAGGTATGTAGGTATGTAGGTATGTAGGTATGTAGGTATGTAGGTATGTAGGTATGTAGGTATGTAGGTATGTATGTATGTAGGTATGTAGGTATTTAGGTATGTAGGTATGTAGGTATGTAGGTATGTAGGTATGTATGTATGTAGGTAAGTATGTATGTAGGTATGTAGGTATGTAGGTATGTATGTATGTAGGTATGTAGGTATGTATGTATGTAGGTATGTAGGTATGTAGGTATGTAGGTATGTAGGTATGTAGGTATGTAGGTATGTAGGTATGTATGTATGTAGGTATGTAGGTATTTAGGTATGTAGGTATGTAGGTATGTAGGTATGTAGGTATGTATGTATGTAGGTATGTATGTATGTAGGTATGTAGGTATGTAGGTATGTATGTATGTAGGTATGTAGGTATGTATGTATGTAGGTATGTAGGTATGTAGGTATGTAGGTATGTAGGTATGTAGGTATGTAGGTATGTAGATATGTAGGTATGTAGGTATGTAGGTATGTAGGTATGTAGGTATGTAGGTATGTATGTATGTAGGTATGTAGGTATGTATGTATGTAGGTATGTAGGTATGTATGTATGTAGGTATGTAGGTATGTATGTATGTATGTATGTAGGTATGTATGTATGTAGGTATGTAGGTATGTATGTATGTAGGTATGTAGGTATGTATGTATGTATGTATGTAGGTATGTAGATATGTATGTATGTAGGTATGTAGGTATCTAGGTATGTAGGTATGTAGGTATGTAGGCATGTAGGTATGTAGGTATGTAGGTATGTAGGTATGTAGGTATGTAGGTATGTAGGTATGTAGGTATGTAGGTATGTAGGTATGTAGGTATGTAGGTATGTAGGTATGTAGGTATGTAGGTATGTAGGTATGTAGGTATGTAGGTATGTAGGTATGTAGGTATGTAGGTATGTAGGTATGTAGGTATGTAGGTATGTAGGTATGTAGGTATGTAGGTATGTAGGTATGTAGGTATGTAGGTTTGTAGGTATGTAGGTATGTAGGTATGTAGGTATGTAGGTATGTAGGTATGTAGGTATGTAGGTATGTAGGTATGTAGGTATGTAGGCAAGTAGGTACGTAGGTATGTAGGTATGTAGGTATGTAGGTATGTAGGTATGTAGGTATGTAGGTATGTAGGTATGTAGGTATGTAGGTATGTAGGTATGTAGGTATGTAGGCATGTAGGTACGTAGGTAGGTAGGTATGTAGGTATGTAGGTATGTAGGTATGTAGGTATGTAGGTATGTAGGTATGTAGGTATGTAGGTATGTAGGTATGTAGGTATTTAGGTATGTAGGTATGTAGGTATGTATGTATGTAGGTATGTAGGTATGTATGTATGTAGGTATGTAGGTATGTAGGTATGTAGGTATGTATGTATGTAGGTATGTAGGTATGTATGTATGTAGGTATGTAGGTATGTATGTATGTAGGTATGTACGTATCTAGGTGTGTAGGTATGTATGTATGTAGGTATGTAGGTATGTAGGTATGTAGGCATGTAGGTATGTAGGTATGTAGGCATGTAGGTATGTAGGTATGTAGGCATGTAGGCATGTAGGTATGTAGGCATGTAGGTATGTAGGTATATGTAGGTATGTAGGTATGTAGGTATGTAGGTATATAGGTATGTAGGTATGTAGGTATGTAGGTATGTAGGTATGTAGGTATGTAGGTATGTAGGTATGTAGGTATGTAGGTATGTAGGTATGTAGGTTTGTAGGTTTGTAGGTATGTAGGTATGTAGGTATGTAGGCATGTAGGTATGTAGGTATGTAGGCATGTAGGTATGTATGTATGTAGGCATGTAGGTATGTAGGTATGTAGGCATGTAGGTATGTAGGTATGTAGGTATGTAGGTAGGTATGTATGTAGGTATGTATGTAGGTATGTAGGTATGTATGTATGTATGTATGTAGGTATGTAGGTATGTATGTATGTAGGTATGTAGGTATCTAGGTATGTAGGTATGTAGGTATGTAGGCATGTAGGTATGTAGGTATGTAGGTATGTAGGTATGTAGGTATGTAGGTATGTAGGTATGTAGGTATGTAGGTATGTAGGTATGTAGGTATGTAGGTATGTAGGTATGTAGGTATGTAGGTATGTAGGTATGTAGGTATGTAGGTATGTAGGTATGTAGGTATGTAGGTATGTAGGTATGTAGGTATGTAGGTATGTAGGTATGTAGGTATGTAGGTATGTAGGTATGTAGGTATGTAGGTATGTAGGTATGTAGGTATGTAGGTATGTAGGTATGTAGGTATGTAGGTATGTAGGTATGTAGGTATGTAGGTATATAGGTATGTAGGTATGTAGGTATGTAGGTATGTAGGTATGTAGGTATGTAGGTATGTAGGTATGTAGGTATGTAGGTATGTAGGTATGTAGGTATTTAGGTATGTAGGTATGTAGGTATGTATGTATGTAGGTATGTAGGTATGTATGTATGTAGGTATGTAGGTATGTAGGTATGTAGGTATGTATGTATGTAGGTATGTAGGTATGTATGTATGTAGGTATGTAGGTATGTATGTATGTAGGTATGTATGTATGTAGGTATGTAGGTATGTATGTATGTAGGTATGTACGTATCTAGGTGTGTGGGTATGTATGTATGTAGGTATGTAGGTATGTAGGTATGTAGGCATGTAGGTATGTAGGTATGTAGGCATGTAGGTATGTAGGTATGTAGGCATGTAGGTATGTAGGTATGTAGGCATGTAGGTATGTAGGTATATGTAGGTATGTAGGTATGTAGGTATGTAGGTATATAGGTATGTAGGTATGTAGGTATGTAGGTATGTAGGTATGTAGGTATGTAGGTATGTAGGTATGTAGGTATGTAGGTATGTAGGAATGTAGGTATGTAGGTATGTAGGTTTGTAGGTATGTAGGTATGTAGGTATGTAGGCATGTAGGTATGTAGGTATGTAGGCATGTAGGTATGTAGGTATGTAGGCATGTAGGTATGTAGGTATGTAGGCATGTAGGTATGTAGGTATGTAGGTATGTAGGTAGGTATGTATGTAGGTATGTATGTAGGTATGTAGGTATGTATGTATGTATGTATGTAGGTATGTAGGTATGTATGTATGTAGGTATGTAGGTATCTAGGTATGTAGGTATGTAGGTATGTAGGCATGTAGGTATGTAGGTATGTAGGTATGTAGGTATGTAGGTATGTAGGTATGTAGGTATGTAGGTATGTAGGTATGTAGGTATGTAGGTATGTAGGTATGTAGGTATGTAGGTATGTAGGTATGTAGGTATGTAGGTATGTAGGTATGTAGGTATGTAGGTATGTAGGTATGTAGGTATGTAGGTATGTAGGTATGTATGTATGTAGGTATGTAGGTATTTAGGTATGTAGGTATGTAGGTATGTAGGTATGTAGGTATGTATGTATGTAGGTAAGTATGTATGTAGGTATGTAGGTATGTAGGTATGTATGTATGTAGGTATGTAGGTATGTATGTATGTAGGTATGTAGGTATGTAGGTATGTAGGTATGTAGGTATGTAGGTATGTAGGTATGTAGGTATGTATGTATGTAGGTATGTAGGTATTTAGGTATGTAGGTATGTAGGTATGTAGGTATGTAGGTATGTATGTATGTAGGTATGTATGTATGTAGGTATGTAGGTATGTAGGTATGTATGTATGTAGGTATGTAGGTATGTATGTATGTAGGTATGTAGGTATGTAGGTATGTAGGTATGTAGGTATGTAGGTATGTAGGTATGTAGATATGTAGGTATGTAGGTATGTAGGTATGTAGGTATGTAGGTATGTAGGTATGTATGTATGTAGGTATGTAGGTATGTATGTATGTAGGTATGTAGGTATGTATGTATGTAGGTATGTAGGTATGTATGTATGTATGTATGTAGGTATGTATGTATGTAGGTATGTAGGTATGTATGTATGTAGGTATGTAGGTATGTATGTATGTATGTATGTAGGTATGTAGATATGTATGTATGTAGGTATGTAGGTATCTAGGTATGTAGGTATGTAGGTATGTAGGCATGTAGGTATGTAGGTATGTAGGTATGTAGGTATGTAGGTATGTAGGTATGTAGGTATGTAGGTATGTTGGTATGTAGGTATGTAGGTATGTAGGCATGTAGGTATGTAAGTATGTAGGTATGTAGGTATGTAGGTATGTAGGTATGTAGGTATGTAGGCATGTAGGTATGTAAGTATGTAGGTATGTAGGTATGTAGGTATGTAGGTATGTAGGTATGTAGGTATGTAGGTATGTAGGTGTGTAGGTATGTATGTATGTAGGTATGTATGTATGTAGGTATGTAGGTATGTATGTATTTATGTATGTAGGTATGTAGGTATGTATGTATGTAGGTATGTAGGTATGTAGGTATGTAGGTATGTATGTATGTAGGTATGTAGGTATATAGGTATGTATGTATGTAGGTATGTAGGTATGTAGGTATGTAGGTATGTAGGTATGTAGGTATGTAGGTATGTAGGTATGTAGGCATGTAGGTATGTAGGTATGTAGGCATGTAGGTATGTAGGTATGTAGGTATGTAGGTAGGTATGTATGTAGGTATGTAGGTATGTATGTATGTAGGTATGTAGGTATGTATGTATGTAGGTATGTAGGTATGTATGTATGTATGTATGTATGTAGGTATGTAGGGATGTATGTATGTAGGTATGTAGGTAGGTATGTAGGTATGTATGTATGTAGGTATGTAGGTATGTAGGCATGTAGGTATGTAGGTATGTAGGCATGTAGGTATGTAGGTATGTAGGCATGTAGGTATGTAGGTATG
>CAUJBB010000059.1:77500-80000 GCA_963082805.1 Hemicrepidius hirtus
TATGTAGGTATGTAGGTATGTAGGTATGTAGGTATGTAGGTATGTAGGTATGTAGGTATGTAGGTATGTAGGCATGTAGGTATGTAGGTATGTAGGTATGTAGGTATGTAGGTATGTAGGTATGTAGGTATGTAGGTATGTAGGTATGTAGGTATGTAGGTATGTAGGTATGTAGGTATGTAGGTATGTAGGTATGTAGGTATGTAGGCATGTAGGTATGTAGGTATGTAGGCATGTAGTTATGTAGGTATGTAGGCATGTAGGTATGTAGGTATGTAGGCATGTTGGTATGTAGGTATGTAGGTATGTAGGTAGGTATGTATGTAGGTATGTATGTAGGTATGTATGTATGTAGGTATGTATGTATGTAGGTATGTAGGTATGTAGGTATGTAGGCATGTAGGTATGTAGGTATGTAGGTATGTAGGTATGTAGGTATGTAGGTATGTAGGTATGTAGGTATGTAGGTATGTAGGTATGTAGGTATGTAGGTATGTAGGTATGTAGGTATGTAGGTATGTAGGTATGTAGGTATGTAGGTATGTAGGTATGTAGGTATGTAGGTATGTAGGTATGTAGGTATGTAGGTATGTAGGTATGTAGGTATGTAGGTATGTAGGTATGTATGTATGTAGGTATGTAGGTATGTAGGTATGTAGGTATGTATGTATGTAGGTATGTAGGTATGTAGGTATGTATGTATGTAGGTATGTACGTATCTAGGTGTGTAGGTATGTATGTATGTAGGTATGTAGGTATGTAGGTATGTAGGTATGTATGTATGTAGGTATGTAGGTATGTATGTATGTAGGTATGTAGGTATGTATGTATGTAGGTATGTAGGTATGTATGTATGTAGGTATGTACGTATCTAGGTGTGTGGGTATGTATGTATGTAGGTATGTGGGTATGTAGGTATGTAGGCATGTAGGTATGTAGGTATGTAGGCATGTAGGTATGTAGGTATGTAGGCATGTAGGTATGTAGGTATGTAGGCATGTAGGTATGTAGGTATATGTAGGTATGTAGGTATGTAGGTATGTAGGTATATAGGTATGTAGGTATGTAGGTATGTAGGTATGTAGGTATGTAGGTTTGTAGGTATGTAGGTTTGTAGGTATGTAGGTATGTAGGTATGTAGGCATGTAGGTATGTAGGTATGTAGGCATGTAGGTATGTAGGTATGTAGGCATGTAGGTATGTAGGTATGTAGGCATGTAGGTATGTAGGTATGTAGGTATGTAGGTAGGTATGTATGTAGGTATGTATGTAGGTATGTAGGTATGTATGTATGTATGTATGTAGGTATGTAGGTATGTATGTATGTAGGTATGTAGGTATCTAGGTATGTAGGTATGTAGGTATGTAGGCATGTAGGTATGTAGGTATGTAGGTATGTAGGTATGTAGGTATGTAGGTATGTAGGTATGTAGGTATGTAGGTATGTAGGTATGTAGGTATGTAGGTATGTAGGTATGTAGGTATGTAGGTATGTAGGTATGTAGGTATGTAGGTATGTAGGTATGTATGTATGTAGGTATGTAGGTATTTAGGTATGTAGGTATGTAGGTATGTAGGTATGTAGGTATGTATGTATGTAGGTAAGTATGTATGTAGGTATGTAGGTATGTAGGTATGTATGTATGTAGGTATGTAGGTATGTATGTATGTAGGTATGTAGGTATGTAGGTATGTAGGTATGTAGGTATGTAGGTATGTAGGTATGTAGGTATGTATGTATGTAGGTATGTAGGTATTTAGGTATGTAGGTATGTAGGTATGTAGGTATGTAGGTATGTATGTATGTAGGTATGTATGTATGTAGGTATGTAGGTATGTAGGTATGTATGTATGTAGGTATGTAGGTATGTATGTATGTAGGTATGTAGGTATGTAGGTATGTAGGTATGTAGGTATGTAGGTATGTAGGTATGTAGATATGTAGGTATGTAGGTATGTAGGTATGTAGGTATGTAGGTATGTAGGTATGTATGTATGTAGGTATGTAGGTATGTATGTATGTAGGTATGTAGGTATGTATGTATGTAGGTATGTAGGTATGTATGTATGTATGTATGTAGGTATGTATGTATGTAGGTATGTAGGTATGTATGTATGTAGGTATGTAGGTATGTATGTATGTATGTATGTAGGTATGTAGATATGTATGTATGTAGGTATCTAGGTATGTAGGTATGTAGGTATGTAGGCATGTAGGTATGTAGGTATGTAGGTATGTAGGTATGTAGGTATGTAGGTATGTAGGTATGTAGGTATGTAGGTATGTAGGTATGTAGGTATGTAGGTATGTAGGTATGTAGGTATGTAGGTATGTAGGTATGTAGGTATGTAGGTATGTAGGTATGTAGGTATGTAGGTATGTAGGTATGTAGGTATGTAGGTATGTAGGTATGTAGGTATGTAGGTATGTAGGTATGTAGGTATGTAGGTATGTAGGTATGTAGGCATGTAGGTATGTAGGTATGTAGGCATGTAGTTA
>CAUJBB010000059.1:85000-145000 GCA_963082805.1 Hemicrepidius hirtus
TGTAGGTATGTAGGTATGTAGGTATGTAGGTATGTAGGTATGTAGGTATGTAGGTATGTAGGTATGTAGGTATGTAGGTATGTAGGTATGTAGGCATGTAGGTATGTAGGTATGTAGGTATGTATGCATGTAGGTATGTAGGTATGTAGGCATGTAGGTATGTAGGTATGTAGGCATGTAGGTATGTAGGTATGTAGGTATGTAGGTATGTAGGTATGTAGGTATGTAGGTAGGTATGTATGTAGGTATGTAGGTATGTATGTATGTAGGTATGTAGGTATGTAGGTATGTAGGTATGTAGGTATGTAGGTATGTAGGTATGTAGGCATGTAGGTACGTAGGTAGGTAGGTATGTAGGTATGTAGGTATGTAGGTATGTAGGTATGTAGGTATGTAGGTATGTAGGTATGTAGGTATGTAGGTATGTAGGTATGTAGGTATGTAGGTATTTAGGTATGTAGGTATGTAGGTATGTATGTATGTAGGTATGTAGGTATGTATGTATGTAGGTATGTAGGTATGTAGGTATGTAGGTATGTATGTATGTAGGTATGTAGGTATGTATGTATGTAGGTATGTAGGTATGTATGTATGTATGTATGTAGGTATGTAGGTATGTATGTATGTAGGTATGTACGTATCTAGGTGTGTAGGTATGTATGTATGTAGGTATGTAGGTATGTAGGTATGTAGGCATGTAGGTATGTAGGTATGTAGGCATGTAGGTATGTAGGTATGTAGGCATGTAGGTATGTAGGTATGTAGGCATGTAGGTATGTAGGTATATGTAGGTATGTAGGTATGTAGGTATGTAGGTATATAGGTATGTAGGTATGTAGGTATGTAGGTATGTAGGTATGTAGGTATGTAGGTATGTAGGTATGTAGGTATGTAGGTATGTAGGTATGTAGGTATGTAGGTATGTAGGTATGTAGGTTTGTAGGTATGTAGGTATGTAGGTATGTAGGCATGTAGGTATGTAGGTATGTAGGCATGTAGGTATGTAGGTATGTAGGCATGTAGGTATGTAGGTATGTAGGCATGTAGGTATGTAGGTATGTAGGTATGTAGGTAGGTATGTATGTAGGTATGTATGTAGGTATGTAGGTATGTATGTATGTATGTATGTAGGTATGTAGGTATGTATGTATGTAGGTATGTAGGTATGTAGGTATGTATGTATGTAGGTATGTAGGTATGTAGGTATGTATGTATGTAGGTATGTAGGTATGTATGTATGTAGGTATGTAGGTATGTATGTATGTATGTATGTATGTATGTATGTAGGTATGTAGGTATGTATGTATGTAGGTATGTAGGTATGTAGGTATGTAGGTATGTAGGTATGTAGGTATGTAGGTATGTATTTATGTAGGTATGTAGATATGTAGGTATGTAGGTATGTAGGTATGTAGGTATGTAGGTATGTAGGTATGTAGGTATGTAGGTATGTAGGTATGTAGGTATGTAGGTATGTAGGTATGTAGGTATGTAGGTATGTAGGTATGTAGGTATGTAGGTATGTAGATATGTAGGTATGTAGGTATGTAGGTATGTAGGTATGTAGGTATGTAGGTATGTAGGTATGTAGGTATGTAGGTATGTAGGTATGTAGGTATGTAGGTATGTAGGTATGTAGGTATGTAGGTATGTAGGCATGTAGGTACGTAGGTACGTAGGTATGTAGGTATGTAGGTATGTAGGTATGTAGGTATGTAGGTATGTAGGCATGTAGGTATGTAGGTATGTAGGTATGTAGGTATGTAGGTATGTAGGCATGTAGGTATGTAGGTATGTAGGCATGTAGGTATGTAGGTATGTAGGTATGTAGGTATGTAGGTATGTAGGTATGTAGGTATGTAGGTATGTAGGTATGTAGGTATGTAGGTATGTAGGTATGTAGGTATGTAGGTATGTAGGTATGTAGGCATGTAGGTATGTAGGTATGTAGGCATGTAGGTATGTAGGTATGTAAGTATGTAGGTATGTAGGTATGTAGGTATGTAGGTATGTAGGTATGTAGGTATGTAGGTATGTAGGTATGTAGGTATGTAGGTATGTAGGTATGTAGGTATGTAGGTATGTAGGTATGTAGGTATGTAAGTATGTAGGTATGTAGGTATGTAGGTATGTAGGTATGTAGGTATGTAGGTATGTAGGTATGTAGGTATGTAGGTATGTAGGTATGTAGGTATGTAGGCATGTAGGTATGTAGGTATGTAGGCATGTAGGTATGTAGGTATGTAGGTATGTAGGTATGTAGGTATGTAGGTATGTAGGTATGTAGGTAAGTAGGTATGTAGGTATGTAGGTATGTAGGTATGTAGGTATGTAGGTATGTAGGTATGTAGGTATGTAGGTATGTAGGTATGTAGGTATGTAGGTATGTAGGTATGTAGGTATGTAGGTATGTAGGTATGTAGGTATGTAGGTATGTAGGTATGTAGGTATGTAGGTATGTAGGTATGTAGGTACGTAGGTATGTAGGTATGTAGGCATGTAGGTATGTAGGTATGTAGGTATGTATGCATGTAGGTATGTAGGTATGTAGGCATGTAGGTATGTAGGTATGTAGGCATGTAGGTATGTAGGTATGTAGGTATGTAGGTATGTAGGTATGTAGGTATGTAGGTAGGTATGTATGTAGGTATGTAGGTATGTATGTATGTAGGTATGTAGGTATGTAGGTATGTAGGTATGTAGGTATGTAGGTATGTAGGTATGTAGGCATGTAGGTACGTAGGTAGGTAGGTATGTAGGTATGTAGGTATGTAGGTATGTAGGTATGTAGGTATGTAGGTATGTAGGTATGTAGGTATGTAGGTATGTAGGTATGTAGGTATGTAGGTATTTAGGTATGTAGGTATGTAGGTATGTATGTATGTAGGTATGTAGGTATGTATGTATGTAGGTATGTAGGTATGTAGGTATGTAGGTATGTAGGTATGTATGTATGTAGGTATGTAGGTATGTATGTATGTAGGTATGTAGGTATGTATGTATGTATGTATGTAGGTATGTAGGTATGTATGTATGTAGGTATGTACGTATCTAGGTGTGTAGGTATGTATGTATGTAGGTATGTAGGTATGTAGGTATGTAGGCATGTAGGTATGTAGGTATGTAGGCATGTAGGTATGTAGGTATGTAGGCATGTAGGTATGTAGGTATGTAGGCATGTAGGTATGTAGGTATATGTAGGTATGTAGGTATGTAGGTATGTAGGTATATAGGTATGTAGGTATGTAGGTATGTAGGTATGTAGGTATGTAGGTATGTAGGTATGTAGGTATGTAGGTATGTAGGTATGTAGGTATGTAGGTATGTAGGTATGTAGGTTTGTAGGTATGTAGGTATGTAGGTATGTAGGCATGTAGGTATGTAGGTATGTAGGTATGTAGGTAGGTATGTATGTAGGTATGTATGTAGGTATGTAGGTATGTATGTATGTATGTATGTAGGTATGTAGGTATGTATGTATGTAGGTATGTAGGTATCTAGGTATGTAGGTATGTAGGTATGTAGGCATGTAGGTATGTAGGTATGTAGGTATGTAGGTATGTAGGTATGTAGGTATGTAGGTATGTAGGTATGTAGGTATGTAGGTATGTAGGTATGTAGGTATGTAGGTATGTAGGTATGTAGGTATGTAGGTATGTAGGTATGTAGGTATGTAGGTATGTAGGTATGTAGGTATGTAGGTATGTAGGTATGTAGGTATGTAGGTATGTAGGTATGTAGGTATGTAGGTATGTAGGTATGTAGGTATGTAGGTATGTAGGTATGTAGGTATGTAGGTATGTAGGTATGTATGTATGTAGGTATGTAGGTATTTAGGTATGTAGGTATGTAGGTATGTAGGTATGTAGGTATGTAGGTATGTATGTATGTAGGTAAGTATGTATGTAGGTATGTAGGTATGTATGTATGTATGTATGTAGGTATGTAGGTATGTATGTATGTAGGTATGTAGGTATGTAGGTATGTAGGTATGTAGGTATGTAGGTATGTAGGTATGTATGTATGTAGGTATGTAGGTATTTAGGTATGTAGGTATGTAGGTATGTAGGTATGTAGGTATGTATGTATGTAGGTATGTATGTATGTAGGTATGTAGGTATGTAGGTATGTATGTATGTAGGTATGTAGGTATGTATGTATGTAGGTATGTAGGTATGTAGGTATGTAGGTATGTAGGTATGTAGGTATGTAGGTACGTAGATATGTAGGTATGTAGGTATGTAGGTATGTATGTATGTAGGTATGTAGGTATGTATGTATGTAGGTATGTAGGTATGTATGTATGTAGGTATGTAGGTATGTATGTATGTATGTATGTAGGTATGTATGTATGTAGGTATGTAGGTATGTATGTATGTAGGTATGTAGGTATGTATGTATGTATGTATGTAGGTATGTAGATATGTATGTATGTAGGTATGTAGGTATCTAGGTATGTAGGTATGTAGGTATGTAGGTATGTAGGTATGTAGGTATGTAGGTATGTAGGTATGTAGGTATGTAGGTATGTAGGTATGTAGGTATGTAGGTATGTAGGTATGCAGGTATGTAGGTATGTAGGTATGTAGGTATGTAGGTATGTAGGCATGTAGGTACGTAGGTATGTAGGTATGTAGGTATGTAGGTATGTAGGTATGTAGGTATGTAGGAATGTAGGTATGTAGGTATGTAGGCATGTAGGTACGTAGGTAGGTAGCTATGTAGGTATGTAGGTATGTAGGTATGTAGGTATGTAGGTATGTAGGTATGTAGGTATGTAGGTATGTAGGTATGTAGGTATTTAGGTATGTAGGTATGTAGGTATGTATGTATGTAGGTATGTAGGTATGTATGTATGTAGGTATGTAGGTATGTAGGTATGTAGGTATGTATGTATGTAGGTATGTATGTATGTAGGTATGTAGGTATGTACGTATGTATGTATGTATGTAGGTATGTAGGTATGTATGTATGTAGGTATGTACGTATCTAGGTGTGTAGGTATGTATGTATGTAGGTATGTAGGTATGTAGGTATGTAGGCATGTAGGTATGTAGGTATGTAGGCATGTAGGTATGTAGGTATGTAGGCATGTAGGTATGTAGGTATATGTAGGTATGTAGGTATGTAGGTATGTAGGTATATAGGTATGTAGGTATGTAGGTATGTAGGTATGTAGGTATGTAGGTATGTAGGTATGTAGGTATGTAGGTATGTAGGTATGTAGGTATGTAGGTATGTAGGTATGTAGGTATGTAGGTATGTAGGTTTGTAGGTATGTAGGTATGTAGGTATGTAGGCATGTAGGTATGTATGTATGTAGGCATGTAGGTATGTAGGTATGTAGGCATGTAGGTATGTAGGTATGTAGGTATGTAGGTAGGTATGTATGTAGGTATGTATGTAGGTATGTAGGTATGTATGTATGTATGTATGTATGTATGTAGGTATGTAGGTATGTATGTATGTAGGTATGTAGGTATCTAGGTATGTAGGTATGTAGGTATGTAGGCATGTAGGTATGTAGGTATGTATGTATGTAGGTAAGTATGTATGTAGGTATGTAGGTATGTAGGTATGTATGTATGTAGGTATGTAGGTATGTATGTATGTAGGTATGTAGGTATGTAGGTATGTAGGTATGTAGGTATGTAGGTATGTAGGTATGTATGTATGTAGGTATGTAGGTATTTAGGTATGTAGGTATGTAGGTATGTAGGTATGTAGGTATGTAGGTATGTAGGTATGTAGGTATGTAGATATGTAGGTATGTAGGTATGTAGGTATGTAGGTATGTAGGTATGTAGGTATGTATGTATGTAGGTATGTAGGTATGTATGTATGTAGGTATGTAGGTATGTATGTATGTAGGTATGTAGGTATGTATGTATGTATGTATGTAGGTATGTATGTATGTAGGTATGTAGGTATGTATGTATGTAGGTATGTAGGTATGTATGTATGTATGTAGGTATGTAGGTATGTATGTATGTAGGTAAGTATGTATGTAGGTATGTAGGTATGTAGGTATGTATGTATGTAGGTATGTATGTATGTAGGTATGTATGTATGTAGGTATGTAGGTATGTAGGTATGTATGTATGTAGGTATGTAGGTATGTATGTATGTAGGTATGTAGGTATGTAGGTATGTAGGTATGCAGGTATGTAGGTATGTAGGTATGTAGGTATGTAGGTATGTAGGTATGTAGATATGTAGGTATGTAGGTATGTAGGTATGTAGGTATGTAGGTATGTAGGTATGTATGTATGTAGGTATGTAGGTATGTAGGTATGTATGTATGTATGTATGTAGGTATGTATGTATGTAGGTATGTAGGTATGTATGTATGTAGGTATGTAGGTATGTATGTATGTATGTATGTAGGTATGTAGATATGTATGTATGTAGGTATGTAGGTATCTAGGTATGTAGGTATGTAGGTATGTAGGTATGTAGGTATGTAGGTATGTAGGTATGTAGGTATGTAGGTATGTAGGTATGTAGGTATGTAGGTATGTAGGTATGTAGGTATGCAGGTATGTAGGTATGTAGGTATGTAGGTATGTAGGTATGTAGGCATGTAGGTACGTAGGTATGTAGGTATGTAGGTATGTAGGTATGTAGGTATGTAGGTATGTAGGAATGTAGGTATGTAGGTATGTAGGCATGTAGGTACGTAGGTAGGTAGCTATGTAGGTATGTAGGTATGTAGGTATGTAGGTATGTAGGTATGTAGGTATGTAGGTATGTAGGTATGTAGGTATGTAGGTATTTAGGTATGTAGGTATGTAGGTATGTATGTATGTAGGTATGTAGGTATGTATGTATGTAGGTATGTAGGTATGTAGGTATGTAGGTATGTATGTATGTAGGTATGTATGTATGTAGGTATGTAGGTATGTACGTATGTATGTATGTATGTAGGTATGTAGGTATGTATGTATGTAGGTATGTACGTATCTAGGTGTGTAGGTATGTATGTATGTAGGTATGTAGGTATGTAGGTATGTAGGCATGTAGGTATGTAGGTATGTAGGCATGTAGGTATGTAGGTATGTAGGCATGTAGGTATGTAGGTATATGTAGGTATGTAGGTATGTAGGTATGTAGGTATATAGGTATGTAGGTATGTAGGTATGTAGGTATGTAGGTATGTAGGTATGTAGGTATGTAGGTATGTAGGTATGTAGGTATGTAGGTATGTAGGTATGTAGGTATGTAGGTATGTAGGTATGTAGGTTTGTAGGTATGTAGGTATGTAGGTATGTAGGCATGTAGGTATGTATGTATGTAGGCATGTAGGTATGTAGGTATGTAGGCATGTAGGTATGTAGGTATGTAGGTATGTAGGTAGGTATGTATGTAGGTATGTATGTAGGTATGTAGGTATGTATGTATGTATGTATGTATGTATGTAGGTATGTAGGTATGTATGTATGTAGGTATGTAGGTATCTAGGTATGTAGGTATGTAGGTATGTAGGCATGTAGGTATGTAGGTATGTATGTATGTAGGTAAGTATGTATGTAGGTATGTAGGTATGTAGGTATGTATGTATGTAGGTATGTAGGTATGTATGTATGTAGGTATGTAGGTATGTAGGTATGTAGGTATGTAGGTATGTAGGTATGTAGGTATGTATGTATGTAGGTATGTAGGTATTTAGGTATGTAGGTATGTAGGTATGTAGGTATGTAGGTATTGTAGGTATGTAGGTATGTAGGTATGTAGATATGTAGGTATGTAGGTATGTAGGAATGTAGGTATGTTATGGTATGTAGGTATGTATGTATGTAGGTATGTAGGTATGTATGTATGTAGGTATGTAGTATGTATGTATGTAGGTATGTAGGTATGTATGTATGTATGTATGTAGGTATGTATGTATGTAGGTATGTAGGTATGTATGTATGTAGGTATGTAGGTATGTATGTATGTATGTAGGTATGTAGGTATGTATGTATGTAGGTAGTATGTATGTAGGTATGTAGGTATGTAGGTATGTAAGTTTGTAGGTATGTATGTATGAAGGTATGTATGATGTAGGTATGTAGGTATGTAGGTATGTATGTATGTAGGTATGTAGGAATGTATGTATGTAGGTATGTAGGTATGTAGGTATGTAGGTATGCAGGTATGTAGGTATGTAGGTATGTAGGTATGTAGGTATGTAGGTATGTAGATATGTAGGTATGTAGGTATGTAGGTATGTAGGTATGTAGGTATGTAGGTATGTATGTATGTAGGTATGTAGGTATGTATGTATGTAGGTATGTAGGTATGTATGTATGTAGGTATGTAGGTATGTATGTATGTATGTATGTAGGTATGTATGTATGTAGGTATGTAGGTATGTATGTATGTAGGTATGTAGGTATGTATGTATGTATGTAGGTATGTAGGTATGTATGTATGTACGTATGTAGGTATCTAGGTATGTAGGTATGTAGGTATGTAGGCATGTAGGTATGTAGGTATGTAGGTATGTAGGTATGTAGGTATGTAGGTATGTAGGTATGTAGGTATGTAGGTATGTAGGTATGTAGGTATGTAGGTATGTAGGTATGTAGGTATGTAGGTATGTAGGTATGTAGGTATGTAGGTATGTAGGTATGTAGGTATGTAGGTATGTAGGTATGTAGGTATGTAGGTATGTAGGTATGTAGGTATGTAGGTATGTAGGTATGTAGGTATGTAGGTATGTAGGTATGTAGGTATGTAGGTATGTAGGTATGCAGGTATGTAGGTATGTATGTATGTAGGTATGTAGGTATTTAGGTATGTAGGTATGTAGGTATGTAGGTATGTAGGTATGTATGTATGTAGGTAAGTATGTATGTAGGTATGTAGGTATGTAGGTATGTATGTATGTAGGTATGTAGGTATGTATGTATGTACGTATGTAGGTATGTAGGTATGTAGGTATGTAGGTATGTAGGTATGTAGGTATGTAGGTATGTATGTATGTAGGTATGTAGGTATTTAGGTATGTAGGTATGTAGGTATGTAGGTATGTAGGTATGTATGTATGTAGGTATGTATGTATGTAGGTATGTAGGTATGTAGGTATGTATGTATGTAGGTATGTAGGTATGTATGTATGTAGGTATGTAGGTATGTAGGTATGTAGGTATGTAGGTATGTAGGTATGTAGGTATGTAGGTATGTAGGTATGTAGGCATGTAGGTATGTAGGTATTTAGGCATGTAGGTACGTAGGTATGTAGGTATGTAGGTATGTGGGTATGTAGGTATGTAGGTATGTAGGTATGTAGGTATGTAGGTATGTAGGTATGTAGGTATGTAGGTATTTAGGTATGTATGTATGTAGGTTTGTAGGTATGTATGTATGTAGGTATGTAGATATGTAGGTATGTATGTATGTAGGTATGTAGGTATGTATGTATGTAGGTATGTAGGTATGTATGTATGTATGTATGTAGGTATGTAGGTATGTAGGTATATAGGTATGTAGGTATGTAGGTATGTAGGTATGTAGGTATGTAGGTATGTATGTATGTAGGTGTGTAGGTATGTAGGTATGTAGGTATGTAGGTATGTAGGCATATAGGTATGTAGGTATGTAGGCATGTAGGTATGTAGGTATGTAGGCATGTAGGTATGTAGGTATGTAGTCATGTAGGTATGTAGGTATGTAGGTATGTAGGTAGGTATGTATGTAGGTATGTAGGTATGTATGTATGTAGGTATGTAGGTATGTATGTATGTATGTATGTAGGTATGTAGGTATGTATGTATGTAGGTATGTAGGTATGTATGTATGTAGGTATGTAGGTATGTAGGTATGTAGGCATGTAGGTATGTAAGTATGTAGGTATGTAGGTATGTAGGTATGTAGGTATGTAGGTATGTAAGTATGTAGGTATGTAGGTATGTAGGTATGTAGGTATGTAGGTATGTAGGTATGTAGGTATGTAGGTATGTAGGCATGTAGGTATGTAAGTATGTAGGTATGTAGGTATGTATGTATGTAGGTAGGTAGGTATGTAGGTATGTAGGTATGTAGGTATGTAGGTATGTAGGTATGTATGTATATAGGTATGTAGGTATTTAGGTATGTAGGTATGTAGGTATGTAGGTATGTAGGTATGTAGGTATGTATGTATGTAGGTATGTATGTATGTAGGTATGTAGGTATGTAGGTATGTATGTATGTAGGTATGTAGGTATGTATGTATGTAGGTATGTAGGTATGTAGGTATGTAGGTATGTAGGTATGTAGGTATGTAGATATGTAGGTATGTAGATATGTAGGTATGTAGGTATGTAGGTATGTAGGTATGTAGGTATGTAGGTATGTAGGTATGTAGGTATGTAGGTATGTAGGTATGTAGGTATGTATGTATGTAGGTATGTAGGTATTTAGGTATGTAGGTATGTAGGTATGTAGGTATGTAGGTATGTATGTATGTAGGTATGTATGTATGTAGGTATGTAGGTATGTAGGTATGTATGTATGTAGGTATGTAGGTATGTATGTATGTAGGTATGTAGGTATGTAGGTATGTAGGTATGTAGGTATGTAGGTATGTAGGTATGTAGGTATGTAGGCATGTAGGTATGTAGGTATTTAGGCATGTAGGTACGTAGGTATGTAGGTATGTAGGTATGTGGGTATGTAGGTATGTAGGTATGTAGGTATGTAGGTATGTAGGTATGTAGGTATGTAGGTATGTAGGTATGTAGGTATTTAGGTATGTATGTATGTAGGTATGTAGGTATGTATGTATGTAGGTATGTAGATATGTAGGTATGTATGTATGTAGGTATGTAGGTATGTATGTATGTAGGTATGTAGGTATGTATGTATGTATGTATGTAGGTATGTAGGTATGTAGGTATATAGGTATGTAGGTATGTAGGTATGTAGGTATGTAGGTATGTAGGTATGTAGGTATGTATGTATGTAGGTATGTAGGTATGTAGGTATGTAGGTATGTAGGTATGTAGGCATATAGGTATGTAGGTATGTAGGCATGTAGGTATGTAGGTATGTAGGCATGTAGGTATGTAGGTATGTAGTCATGTAGGTATGTAGGTATGTAGGTATGTAGGTAGGTATGTATGTAGGTATGTAGGTATGTATGTATGTAGGTATGTAGGTATGTATGTATGTATGTATGTAGGTATGTAGGTATGTATGTATGTAGGTATGTAGGTATGTATGTATGTAGGTATGTAGGTATGTAGGTATGTAGGCATGTAGGTATGTAAGTATGTAGGTATGTAGGTATGTAGGTATGTAGGCATGTAGGTATGTAGGTATGTATGTATGTAGGTATGTAGGTATGTAGGTATGTAGGTATGTATGTATGTAGGTATGTAGGTATATAGGTATGTATGTATGTAGGTATGTAGGTATGTAGGTATGTAGGTATGTAGGTATATAGGTATGTAGGCATGTAGGTATGTAGGTATGTAGGCATGTATGTATGTAGGTATGTAGGCATGTAGGTATGTAGGTATGTAGGCATGTAGGTATGTAGGTATGTAGGTATGTAGGTAGGTATGTATGTAGGTATGTAGGTATGTATGTATGTAGGTATGTAGGTATGTATGTGTGTAGGTATGTAGGTATGTATGTATGTATGTATGTATGTAGGTATGTAGGGATGTATGTATGTAGGTATGTAGGTAGGTATGTAGGTATGTATGTATGTAGGTATGTAGGTATGTAGGCATGTAGGTATGTAGCTATGTAGGCATGTAGGTATGTAGGTATGTAGGCATGTAGGTATGTAGGTATGTAGGCATGTAGGTATGTAGGTATATGTAGGTATGTAGGTATGTAGGTATATAGGTATGTAGGTATGTAGGTATGTAGGTATGTAGGTATGTAGGTATGTAGGTATGTAGGTATGTAGGTATGTAGGTATGTAGGTATGTAGGTATGTAGGTATGTAGGTATGTAGGTATGTAGGTATGTAGGTATGTAGGTATGTAGGTATGTAGGTATGTAGGTATGTAGGTATGTAGGTATGTAGGTATGTAGGTATGTAGGTATGTAGGTATGTAGGTATGTAGGCATGTAGGTATGTAGGTATGTAGGCATGTAGTTATGTAGGTATGTATGTAGGTATGTATGTATGTAGGTATGTAGGTATGTATGTATGTAGGTATGTAGGTATGTATGTATGTAGGTATGTAGGTATGTAGGTATGTAGGCATGTAGGTATGTAGGTATGTAGGTATGTAGGTATGTAGGTATGTAGGTATGTAGGTATGTAGGTATGTAGGTATGTAGGTATGTAGGTATGTAGGTATGTAGGTATGTAGGTATGTAGGTATGTAGGTATGTAGGTATGTAGGTATGTAGGTATGTAGGTATGTAGGTATGTAGGTATGTAGGTATGTAGGTATGTAGGTATGTAGGTATGTAGGTATGTAGGTATGTAGGTATGTATGTATGTAGGTATGTAGGTATGTAGGTATGTAGGTATGTATGTATGTAGGTATGTAGGTATGTAGGTATGTATGTATGTAGGTATGTACGTATCTAGGTATGTAGGTATGTAGGTATGTAGGTATGTAGGTATGTAGGTATGTAGGTATGTAGGTATGTAGGTATGTAGGTATGTAGGCATGTAGGTATGTAAGTATGTAGGTATGTAGGTATGTATGTATGTAGGTAGGTAGGTATGTAGGTATGTAGGTATGTAGGTATGTAGGTATGTAGGTATGTATGTATGTAGGTATGTAGGTATTTAGGTATGTAGGTATGTAGGTATGTAGGTATGTAGGTATGTAGGTATGTATGTATGTAGGTATGTATGTATGTAGGTATGTAGGTATGTAGGTATGTATGTATGTAGGTATGTAGGTATGTATGTATGTAGGTATGTAGGTATGTAGGTATGTAGGTATGTAGGTATGTAGGTATGTAGATATGTAGGTATGTAGATATGTAGGTATGTAGGTATGTAGGTATGTAGGTATGTAGGTATGTAGGTATGTAGGTATGTAGGTATGTAGGTATGTAGGTATGTATGTATGTAGGTATGTAGGTATTTAGGTATGTAGGTATGTAGGTATGTAGGTATGTAGGTATGTATGTATGTAGGTATGTATGTATGTAGGTATGTAGGTATGTAGGTATGTATGTATGTAGGTATGTAGGTATGTATGTATGTAGGTATGTAGGTATGTAGGTATGTAGGTATGTAGGTATGTAGGTATGTAGGTATGTAGGTATGTAGGCATGTAGGTATGTAGGTATTTAGGCATGTAGGTACGTAGGTATGTAGGTATGTAGGTATGTGGGTATGTAGGTATGTAGGTATGTAGGTATGTAGGTATGTAGGTATGTAGGTATGTAGGTATGTAGGTATGTAGGTATTTAGGTATGTATGTATGTAGGTATGTAGGTATGTATGTATGTAGGTATGTAGATATGTAGGTATGTATGTATGTAGGTATGTAGGTATGTATGTATGTAGGTATGTAGGTATGTATGTATGTATGTATGTAGGTATGTAGGTATGTAGGTATATAGGTATGTAGGTATGTAGGTATGTAGGTATGTAGGTATGTAGGTATGTATGTATGTAGGTATGTAGGTATGTAGGTATGTAGGTATGTAGGTATGTAGGCATATAGGTATGTAGGTATGTAGGCATGTAGGTATGTAGGTATGTAGGCATGTAGGTATGTAGGTATGTAGTCATGTAGGTATGTAGGTATGTAGGTATGTAGGTAGGTATGTATGTAGGTATGTAGGTATGTATGTATGTAGGTATGTAGGTATGTATGTATGTATGTATGTAGGTATGTAGGTATGTATGTATGTAGGTATGTAGGTATGTATGTATGTAGGTATGTAGGTATGTAGGTATGTAGGCATGTAGGTATGTAAGTATGTAGGTATGTAGGTATGTAGGTATGTAGGCATGTAGGTATGTAGGTATGTATGTATGTAGGTATGTAGGTATGTAGGTATGTAGGTATGTATGTATGTAGGTATGTAGGTATATAGGTATGTATGTATGTAGGTATGTAGGTATGTAGGTATGTAGGTATGTAGGTATATAGGTATGTAGGCATGTAGGTATGTAGGTATGTAGGCATGTATGTATGTAGGTATGTAGGCATGTAGGTATGTAGGTATGTAGGCATGTAGGTATGTAGGTATGTAGGTATGTAGGTAGGTATGTATGTAGGTATGTAGGTATGTATGTATGTAGGTATGTAGGTATGTATGTGTGTAGGTATGTAGGTATGTATGTATGTATGTATGTATGTAGGTATGTAGGTATGTATGTATGTAGGTATGTAGGTATGTAGGTATGTAGGTATGTATGTATGTAGGTATGTAGGTATATAGGTATGTATGTATGTAGGTATGTAGGTATGTAGGTATGTAGGTATGTAGGTATGTAGGCATGTAGGTATGTAGGTATTTAGGCATGTAGGTACGTAGGTATGTAGGTATGTAGGTATGTGGGTATGTAGGTATGTAGGTATGTAGGTATGTATGTATGTAGGTATGTAGGTATGTAGGCATGTAGGTATGTAGCTATGTAGGCATGTAGGTATGTAGGTATGTAGGCATGTAGGTATGTAGGTATGTAGGCATGTAGGTATGTAGGTATGTAGGTATGTAGGTATGTAGGTATGTAGGTATGTAGGTATGTAGGTATGTAGGTATGTAGGTATGTAGGTATGTAGGTATGTAGGTATGTAGGTATGTAGGTATGTAGGTATGTAGGTATGTAGGTATGTAGGTATGTAGGCATGTAGGTATGTAGGTATGTAGGCATGTAGTTATGTAGGTATGTAGGCATGTAGGTATGTAAGTATGTAGGCATGTTGGTATGTAGGTATGTAGGTATGTAGGTAGGTATGTATGTAGGTATGTATGTAGGTATGTATGTATGTAGGTATGTAGGTATGTATGTATGTAGGTATGTAGGTATGTATGTATGTAGGTATGTAGGTATGTAGGTATGTAGGCATGTAGGTATGTAGGTATGTAGGTATGTAGGTATGTAGGTATGTAGGTATGTAGGTATGTAGGTATGTAGGTATGTAGGTATGTAGGTATGTAGGTATGTAGGTATGTAGGTATGTAGGTATGTAGGTATGTAGGTATGTAGGTATGTAGGTATGTAGGTATGTAGGTATGTAGGTATGTAGGTATGTAGGTATGTAGGTATGTAGGTATGTAGGTATGTAGGTATGTATGTATGTAGGTATGTAGGTATGTAGGTATGTAGGTATGTATGTATGTAGGTATGTAGGTATGTAGGTATGTATGTATGTAGGTATGTACGTATCTAGGTATGTAGGTATGTAGGTATGTAGGTATGTAGGTATGTAGGTATTTATGTATGTAGGTATGTAGGTATGTAGGTATGTAGGTATGTAGGTATGTAGGTATGTAGGTATGTAGGTATGTAGGTATGTAGGTATGTAGGTATGTAGGTATGTAGGTATGTAGGTATGTAGGTATGTAGGTATGTAGGTATGTAGGTATGTAGGTATGTAGGTATTTAGGTATGTAGGTATGTAGGTATGTATGTATGTAGGTATGTAGGTATGTATGTATGTAGGTATGTAGGTATGTAGGTATGTAGGTATGTATGTATGTAGGTATGTAGGTATGTAAGTATGTAGGTATGTAGGTATGTATGTATGTATGTATGTATGTAGGTATGTAGGTATGTATGTATGTAGGTATGTACGTATCTAGGTGTGTAGGTATGTATGTATGTAGGTATGTAGGTATGTAGGTATGTAGGCATGTAGGTATGTAGGTATGTAGGCATGTAGGTATGTAGGTATGTAGGCATGTAGGTATGTAGGTATATGTAGGTATGTAGGTATGTAGGTATATAGGTATGTAGGTATGTAGGTATGTAGGTATGTAGGTATGTAGGTATGTAGGTATGTAGGTATGTAGGTATGTAGGTATGTAGGTATGTAGGTATGTAGGTATGTAGGTTTGTAGGTATGTAGGTATGTAGGTATGTAGGCATGTAGGTATGTAGGTATGTAGGCATGTAGGTATGTATGTATGTAGGCATGTAGGTATGTAGGTATGTAGGCATGTAGGTATGTAGGTATGTAGGTATGTAGGTAGGTATGTATGTAGGTATGTATGTAGGTATGTAGGTATGTATGTATGTATGTATGTAGGTATGTAGGTATGTATGTATGTAGGTATGTAGGTATCTAGGTATGTAGGTATGTAGGTATGTAGGCATGTAGGTATGTAGGTATGTATGTATGTAGGTAAGTATGTATGTAGGTATGTAGGGATCTAGGTATGTATGTATGTAGGTATGTAGGTATGTATGTATGTAGGTATGTAGGTATGTAGGTATGTAGGTATGTAGGTATGTAGGTATGTAGGTATGTATGTATGTAGGTATGTAGGTATTTAGGTATGTAGGTATGTAGGTATGTAGGTATGTAGGTATGTATGTATGTAGGTATGTATGTATGTAGGTATGTAGGTATGTAGGTATGTATGTATGTAGGTATGTAGGTATGTATGTATGTAGGTATGTAGGTATGTAGGTATGTAGGTATGTAGGTATGTAGGTATGTAGGTATGTAGGTATGTAGGTATGTAGATATGATGGTATGTAGGTATGTAGGTATGTAGGTATGTAGGTATGTAGGTATGTGTGTATGTAGGTATGTAGGTATGTATGTATGTAGGTATGTAGGTATGTATGTATGTAGGTATGTAGGTATGTATGTATGTATGTATGTAGGTATGTATGTATGTAGGTATGTAGGTATGTATGTATGTAGGTATGTAGGTATGTATGTATGTATGTAGGTATGTAGGTATGTATGTATGTACGTATGTAGGTATCTAGGTATGTAGGTATGTAGGTATGTAGGCATGTAGGTATGTAGGTATGTAGGTATGTAGGTATGTAGGTATGTAGGTATGTAGGTATGTAGGTATGTAGGTATGTAGGTATGTAGGTATGTAGGTATGTAGGTATGTAGGTATGTAGGTATGTAGGTATGTAGGTATGCAGGTATGTAGGTATGTATGTATGTAGGTATGTAGGTATTTAGGTATGTAGGTATGTAGGTATGTAGGTATGTAGGTATGTATGTATGTAGGTAAGTATGTATGTAGGTATGTAGGTATGTAGGTATGTATGTATGTAGGTATGTAGGTATGTATGTATGTACGTATGTAGGTATGTAGGTATGTAGGTATGTAGGTATGTAGGTATGTAGGTATGTAGGTATGTATGTATGTAGGTATGTAGGTATTTAGGTATGTAGGTATGTAGGTATGTAGGTATGTAGGTATGTATGTATGTAGGTATGTATGTATGTAGGTATGTAGGTATGTAGGTATGTATGTATGTAGGTATGTAGGTATGTATGTATGTAGGTATGTAGGTATGTAGGTATGTAGGTATGTAGGTATGTAGGTATGTAGGTATGTAGGTATGTAGGTATGTAGGTATGTAGGCATGTAGGTATGTAGGTATTTAGGCATGTAGGTACGTAGGTATGTAGGTATGTAGGTATGTGGGTATGTAGGTATGTAGGTATGTAGGTATGTAGGTATGTAGGTATGTAGGTATGTAGGTATGTAGGTATTTAGGTATGTATGTATGTAGGTTTGTAGGTATGTATGTATGTAGGTATGTAGATATGTAGGTATGTATGTATGTAGGTATGTAGGTATGTATGTATGTAGGTATGTAGGTATGTATGTATGTATGTATGTAGGTATGTAGGTATGTAGGTATATAGGTATGTAGGTATGTAGGTATGTAGGTATGTAGGTATGTAGGTATGTATGTATGTAGGTGTGTAGGTATGTAGGTATGTAGGTATGTAGGTATGTAGGCATATAGGTATGTAGGTATGTAGGCATGTAGGTATGTAGGTATGTAGGCATGTAGGTATGTAGGTATGTAGTCATGTAGGTATGTAGGTATGTAGGTATGTAGGTAGGTATGTATGTAGGTATGTAGGTATGTATGTATGTAGGTATGTAGGTATGTATGTATGTATGTATGTAGGTATGTAGGTATGTATGTATGTAGGTATGTAGGTATGTATGTATGTAGGTATGTAGGTATGTAGGTATGTAGGCATGTAGGTATGTAAGTATGTAGGTATGTAGGTATGTAGGTATGTAGGTATGTAGGTACGTAAGTATGTAGGTATGTAGGTATGTAGGTATGTAGGTATGTAGGTATGTAGGTATGTAGGTATGTAGGCATGTAGGTATGTAAGTATGTAGGTATGTAGGTATGTATGTATGTAGGTAGGTAGGTATGTAGGTATGTAGGTATGTAGGTATGTAGGTATGTAGGTATGTATGTATGTAGGTATGTAGGTATTTAGGTATGTAGGTATGTAGGTATGTAGGTATGTAGGTATGTAGGTATGTATGTATGTAGGTATGTATGTATGTAGGTATGTAGGTATGTAGGTATGTATGTATGTAGGTATGTAGGTATGTATGTATGTAGGTATGTAGGTATGTAGGTATGTAGGTATGTAGGTATGTAGGTATGTAGATATGTAGGTATGTAGATATGTAGGTATGTAGGTATGTAGGTATGTAGGTATGTAGGTATGTAGGTATGTAGGTATGTAGGTATGTAGGTATGTAGGTATGTATGTATGTAGGTATGTAGGTATTTAGGTATGTAGGTATGTAGGTATGTAGGTATGTAGGTATGTATGTATGTAGGTATGTATGTATGTAGGTATGTAGGTATGTAGGTATGTATGTATGTAGGTATGTAGGTATGTATGTATGTAGGTATGTAGGTATGTAGGTATGTAGGTATGTAGGTATGTAGGTATGTAGGTATGTAGGTATGTAGGCATGTAGGTATGTAGGTATTTAGGCATGTAGGTACGTAGGTATGTAGGTATGTAGGTATGTGGGTATGTAGGTATGTAGGTATTTAGGTATGTATGTATGTAGGTATGTAGGTATGTAGGTATGTATGTATGTAGGTATGTAGGTATGTATGTATGTAGGTATGTAGGTATGTAGGTATGTAGGTATGTAGGTATGTAGGTATGTAGATATGTAGGTATGTAGATATGTAGGTATGTAGGTATGTAGGTATGTAGGTATGTAGGTATGTAGGTATGTAGGTATGTAGGTATGTAGGTATGTAGGTATGTAGGTATGTAGGTATGTAGGTATTTAGGTATGTATGTATGTAGGTATGTAGGTATGTATGTATGTAGGTATGTAGATATGTAGGTATGTATGTATGTAGGTATGTAGGTATGTATGTATGTAGGTATGTAGGTATGTATGTATGTATGTATGTAGGTATGTAGGTATGTAGGTATATAGGTATGTAGGTATGTAGGTATGTAGGTATGTAGGTATGTAGGTATGTATGTATGTAGGTATGTAGGTATGTAGGTATGTAGGTATGTAGGTATGTAGGCATATAGGTATGTAGGTATGTAGGCATGTAGGTATGTAGGTATGTAGGCATGTAGGTATGTAGGTATGTAGTCATGTAGGTATGTAGGTATGTAGGTATGTAGGTAGGTATGTATGTAGGTATGTAGGTATGTATGTATGTAGGTATGTAGGTATGTATGTATGTATGTATGTAGGTATGTAGGTATGTATGTATGTAGGTATGTAGGTATGTATGTATGTAGGTATGTAGGTATGTAGGTATGTAGGCATGTAGGTATGTAAGTATGTAGGTATGTAGGTATGTAGGTATGTAGGCATGTAGGTATGTAGGTATGTATGTATGTAGGTATGTAGGTATGTAGGTATGTAGGTATGTATGTATGTAGGTATGTAGGTATATAGGTATGTATGTATGTAGGTATGTAGGTATGTAGGTATGTAGGTATGTAGGTATGTAGGTATGTAGGCATGTAGGTATGTAGGTATGTAGGCATGTATGTATGTAGGTATGTAGGCATCTAGGTATGTAGGTATGTAGGCATGTAGGTATGTAGGTATGTAGGTATGTAGGTAGGTATGTATGTAGGTATGTAGGTATGTATGTATGTAGGTATGTAGGTATGTATGTGTGTAGGTATGTAGGTATGTATGTATGTATGTATGTATGTAGGTATGTAGGGATGTATGTATGTAGGTATGTAGGTAGGTATGTAGGTATGTATGTATGTAGGTATGTAGGTATGTAGGCATGTAGGTATGTAGCTATGTAGGCATGTAGGTATGTAGGTATGTAGGCATGTAGGTATGTAGGTATGTAGGCATGTAGGTATGTAGGTATATGTAGGTATGTAGGTATGTAGGTATATAGGTATGTAGGTATGTAGGTATGTAGGTATGTAGGTATGTAGGTATGTAGGTATGTAGGTATGTAGGTATGTAGGTATGTAGGTATGTAGGTATGTAGGTATGTAGGTATGTAGGTATGTAGGTATGTAGGTATGTAGGTATGTAGGTATGTAGGTATGTAGGTATGTAGGTATGTAGGTATGTAGGTATGTAGGTATGTAGGTATGTAGGTATGTAGGTATGTAGGTATGTAGGTATGTAGGTATGTAGGCATGTAGGTATGTAGGTATGTAGGCATGTAGTTATGTAGGTATGTAGGCATGTAGGTATGTAGGTATGTAGGCATGTTGGTATGTAGGTATGTAGGTATGTAGGTAGGTATGTATGTAGGTATGTATGTAGGTATGTATGTATGTAGGTATGTAGGTATGTATGTATGTAGGTATGTAGGTATGTATGTATGTAGGTATGTAGGTATGTAGGTATGTAGGCATGTAGGTATGTAGGTATGTAGGTATGTAGGTATGTAGGTATGTAGGTATGTAGGTATGTAGGTATGTAGGTATGTAGGTATGTAGGTATGTAGGTATGTAGGTATGTAGGTATGTAGGTATGTAGGTATGTAGGTATGTAGGTATGTAGGTATGTAGGTATGTAGGTATGTAGGTATGTAGGTATGTAGGTATGTAGGTATGTAGGTATGTAGGTATGTATGTATGTAGGTATGTAGGTATGTAGGTATGTAGGTATGTATGTATGTAGGTATGTAGGTATGTAGGTATGTATGTATGTAGGTATGTACGTATCTAGGTGTGTAGGTATGTATGTATGTAGGTATGTAGGTATGTAGGTATGTAGGCATGTAGGTATGTAGGTATGTAGGTATGTAGGTATGTATGTATGTAGGTATGTACGTATCTAGGTGTGTAGGTATGTATGTATGTAGGTAGGTATGTATGTAGGTATGTAGGTATGTATGTATGTAGGTATGTAGGTATGTAGGTATGAAGGTATGTAGGTATGTAGGTATGTAGGTATGTAGGTATGTAGGCATGTAGGTACGTAGGTAGGTAGGTATGTAGGTATGTAGGTATGTAGGTATGTAGGTATGTAGGTATGTAGGTATGTAGGTATGTAGGTAAGTAGGTATGTAGGTATGTAGGTATGTAGGTATGTAGGTATTTAGGTATGTAGGTATGTAGGTATGTATGTATGTAGGTATGTAGGTATGTATGTATGTAGGTATGTAGGTATGTAGGTATGTAGGTATGTATGTATGTAGGTATGTAGGTATGTATGTATGTAGGTATGTAGGTATGTATGTATGTAGGTATGTAGGTATGTATGTATGTAGGTATGTACGTATCTAGGTGTGTGGGTATGTATGTATGTAGGTATGTAGGTATGTAGGTATGTAGGCATGTAGGTATGTAGGTATGTAGGCATGTAGGTATGTAGGTATGTAGGCATGTAGGTATGTAGGTATGTAGGCATGTAGGTATGTAGGTATATGTAGGTATGTAGGTATGTAGGTATGTAGGTATATAGGTATGTAGGTATGTAGGTATGTAGGTGTGTAGGTATGTAGGTATGTAGGTATGTAGGTATGTAGGTATGTAGGTATGTAGGTATGTAGGTATGTAGGTATGTAGGTATGTAGGTTTGTAGGTATGTAGGTATGTAGGTATGTAGGCATGTAGGTATGTAGGTATGTAGGCATGTAGGTATGTAGGTATGTAGGCATGTAGGTATGTAGGTATGTAAGTATGTAGGTATGTAGGTATGTAGGTATGTAGGTATGTAGGTATGTAGGTATGTAGGTATGTAGGTTTGTAGGTATGTAGGTATGTAGGTATGTAGGTATGTAGGTATGTAGGTATGTATGTATGTAGGTATGTAGGTATTTAGGTATGTAGGTATGTAGGTATGTAGGTATGTAGGTATGTATGTATGTAGGTAAGTATGTATGTAGGTATGTAGGTATGTAGGTATGTATGTATGTAGGTATGTAGGTATGTATGTATGTACGTATGTAGGTATGTAGGTATGTAGGTATGTAGGTATGTAGGTATGTAGGTATGTAGGTATGTATGTATGTAGGTATGTAGGTATTTAGGTATGTAGGTATGTAGGTATGTAGGTATGTAGGTATGTATGTATGTAGGTATGTATGTATGTAGGTATGTAGGTATGTAGGTATGTATGTATGTAGGTATGTAGGTATGTATGTATGTAGGTATGTAGGTATGTAGGTATGTAGGTATGTAGGTATGTAGGTATGTAGGTATGTAGGTATGTAGGCATGTAGGTATGTAGGTATTTAGGCATGTAGGTACGTAGGTATGTAGGTATGTAGGTATGTGGGTATGTAGGTGTGTAGGTATGTAGGTATGTAGGTATGTAGGTATGTAGGTATGTAGGTATGTAGGTATTTAGGTATGTATGTATGTAGGTATGTAGGTATGTATGTATGTAGATATGTAGATATGTAGGTATGTATGTATGTAGGTATGTAGGTATGTATGTATGTAGGTATGTAGGTATGTATGTATGTATGTATGTAGGTATGTAGGTATGTAGGTATATAGGTATGTAGGTATGTAGGTATGTAGGTATGTAGGTATGTAGGTATGTATGTATGTAGGTATGTAGGTATGTATGTATGTAGGTATGTAGGTATGTAGGTATGTAGGTATGTAGGCATGTAGGTATGTAAGTATGTAGGTATGTAGGTATGTAGGTATGTAGGTATGTAGGTATGTAAGTATGTAGGTATGTAGGTATGTAGGTATGTAGGTATGTAGGTATGTAGGTATGTAGGCATGTAGGTATGTAGGTAGGTATGTATGTAGGTATGTAGGTATGTATGTATGTAGGTATGTATGTATGTAGGTATGTAGGTATGTAGGTATGTATGTATGTAGGTATGTAGGTATGTATGTATGTAGGTATGTAGGTATATAGGTATGTAGGTATGTAGGTATGTAGGTTTGTAGGCATGTAGGTATGTAGGTAGGTATGTATGTAGGTATGTAGGTATGTATGTATGTAGGTATGTAGGTATGTAGGTATGTAGGCATGTAGGTATGTAAGTATGTAGGTATGTAGGTATGTAGGTATGTAGGTATGTAAGTATGTAGGTATGTAGGTATGTAGGTATGTAGGCATATAGGTATGTAGGTATGTAGGCATGTAGGTATGTAGGTATGTAGGCATGTAGGTATGTAGGTATGTAGTCACGTAGGTATGTAGGTATGTAGGTATGTAGGTATGTATGTATGTAGGTATGTAGGTATGTATGTATGTAGGTATGTAGGTATGTAGGTATGTAGGCATGTAGGTATGTAAGTATGTAGGTATGTAGGTATGTAGGTATGTAGGTATGTAGGTATTTAAGTATGTATGTATGTAGGTATGTAGGTATGTAGGTATGTTGGTATGTAGGTATGTAGGCATGTAGGTATGTAAGTATGTAGGTATGTAGGTATGTAGGTATGTAGGTATGTAGGTATGTAGGCATGTAGGTATGTAAGTATGTAGGTATGTAGGTATGTAGGTATGTAGGTATGTAGGTATGTAGGTATGTAGGTATGTAGGTATGTATGTATGTAGGTATGTATGTATGTAGGTATGTAGGTATGTATGTATTTATGTATGTAGGTATGTAGGTATGTATGTATGTAGGTATGTAGGTATGTAGGTATGTAGGTATGTATGTATGTAGGTATGTAGGTATGTAGGTATGTATGTATGTAGGTATGTAGGTATGTAGGTATGTAGGTATGTAGGTATGTAGGCATGTAGGTATGTAGGTATGTAGGCATGTATGTATGTAGGTATGTAGGCATGTAGGTATGTAGGTATGTAGGCATGTAGGTATGTAGGTATGTAGGTATGTAGGTAGGTATGTATGTAGGTATGTAGGTATGTATGTATGTAGGTATGTAGGTATGTATGTATGTAGGTATGTAGGTATGTATGTATGTATGTATGTATGTAGGTATGTAGGGATGTATGTATGTAGGTATGTAGGTAGGTATGTAGGTATGTATGTATGTAGGTATGTAGGTATGTAGGCATCTAGGTATGTAGGTATGTAGGCATGTAGGTATGTAGGTATGTAGGCATGTAGGTATGTAGGTATGTAGGCATGTAGGTATGTAGGTATATGTAGGTATGTAGGTATGTAGGTATATAGGTATGTAGGTATCTAGGTATGTAGGTATGTAGGTATGTAGGTATGTAGGTATGTAGGTATGTAGGTATGTAGGTATGTAGGTATGTAGGTATGTAGGTATGTAGGTATGTAGGTATGTAGGTATGTAGGTATGTAGGTATGTAGGTATGTAGGTATGTAGGTATGTAGGTATGTAGGTATGTAGGTATGTAGGTATGTAGGTATGTAGGCATGTAGGTATGTAGGTATGTAGGCATGTAGTTATGTAGGTATGTAGGCATGTAGGTATGTAGGTATGTAGGCATGTTGGTATGTAGGTATGTAGGTATGTAGGTAGGTATGTATGTAGGTATGTATGTAGGTATGTAGGTATGTATGTATGTAGGTATGTAGGTATGTATGTATGTAGGTATGTAGGTATGTATGTATGTAGGTATGTAGGTATGTAGGTATGTAGGCATGTAGGTATGTAGGTATGTAGGTATGTAGGTATGTAGGTATGTAGGTATGTAGGTATGTAGGTATGTAGGTATGTAGGTATGTAGGTATGTAGGTATGTAGGTATGTAGGTATGTAGGTATGTAGGTATGTAGGTATGTAGGTATGTAGGTATGTAGGTATGTAGGTATGTAGGTATGTAGGTATGTAGGTATGTAGGTATGTAGGTATGTAGGTATGTATGTATGTAGATATGTAGGTATGTATGTATGTAGGTATGTAGGTATGTATGTATGTAGGTATGTAGGTATGTAGGTATGTAGGTATGTAGGTATGTAGGTATGTATCCATGTAGGTATGTAGGTATGTAGGTATGTAGGTAGGTATGTATGTAGGTATGTAGGTATGTAGGTATGTAGGTATGTATGTATGTAGGTATGTATGTATGTAGGTATGTAGGTATGTAGGTATGTATGTATGTAGGTATGTACGTATCTAGGTGTGTGGGTATGTATGTATGTAGGTATGTAGGTATGTAGGTATGTAGGCATGTAGGTATGTAGGTATGTAGGCATGTAGGTATGTAGGTATGTAGGCATGTAGGTATGTAGGTATGTAGGCATGTAGGTATGTAGGTATATGTAGGTATGTAGGTATGTAGGTATGTAGGTATATAGGTATGTAGGTATGTAGGTATGTAGGTGTGTAGGTATGTAGGTATGTAGGTATGTAGGTATGTAGGTATGTAGGTATGTAGGTATGTAGGTATGTAGGTATGTAGGTATGTAGGTTTGTAGGTATGTAGGTATGTAGGTATGTAGGCATGTAGGTATGTAGGTATGTAGGCATGTAGGTATGTAGGTATGTAGGCATGTAGGTATGTAGGTATGTAGGTATGTAGGTATGTAGGTATGTAGGTATGTAGGTATGTAGGTATGTAGGTATGTAGGTATGTAGGTTTGTAGGTATGTAGGTATGTAGGTATGTAGGTATGTAGGTATGTAGGTATGTATGTATGTAGGTATGTAGGTATTTAGGTATGTAGGTATGTAGGTATGTAGGTATGTAGGTATGTATGTATGTAGGTAAGTATGTATGTAGGTATGTAGGTATGTAGGTATGTATGTATGTAGGTATGTAGGTATGTATGTATGTACGTATGTAGGTATGTAGGTATGTAGGTATGTAGGTATGTAGGTATGTAGGTATGTAGGTATGTATGTATGTAGGTATGTAGGTATTTAGGTATGTAGGTATGTAGGTATGTAGGTATGTAGGTATGTATGTATGTAGGTATGTATGTATGTAGGTATGTAGGTATGTAGGTATGTATGTATGTAGGTATGTAGGTATGTATGTATGTAGGTATGTAGGTATGTAGGTATGTAGGTATGTAGGTATGTAGGTATGTAGGTATGTAGGTATGTAGGCATGTAGGTATGTAGGTATTTAGGCATGTAGGTACGTAGGTATGTAGGTATGTAGGTATGTGGGTATGTAGGTGTGTAGGTATGTAGGTATGTAGGTATGTAGGTATGTAGGTATGTAGGTATGTAGGTATTTAGGTATGTATGTATGTAGGTATGTAGGTATGTATGTATGTAGATATGTAGATATGTAGGTATGTATGTATGTAGGTATGTAGGTATGTATGTATGTAGGTATGTAGGTATGTATGTATGTATGTATGTAGGTATGTAGGTATGTAGGTATATAGGTATGTAGGTATGTAGGTATGTAGGTATGTAGGTATGTAGGTATGTATGTATGTAGGTATGTAGGTATGTATGTATGTAGGTATGTAGGTATGTAGGTATGTAGGTATGTAGGCATGTAGGTATGTAAGTATGTAGGTATGTAGGTATGTAGGTATGTAGGTATGTAGGTATGTAAGTATGTAGGTATGTAGGTATGTAGGTATGTAGGTATGTAGGTATGTAGGTATGTAGGCATGTAGGTATGTAGGTAGGTATGTATGTAGGTATGTAGGTATGTATGTATGTAGGTATGTATGTATGTAGGTATGTAGGTATGTAGGTATGTATGTATGTAGGTATGTAGGTATGTATGTATGTAGGTATGTAGGTATATAGGTATGTAGGTATGTAGGTATGTAGGTTTGTAGGCATGTAGGTATGTAGGTAGGTATGTATGTAGGTATGTAGGTATGTATGTATGTAGGTATGTAGGTATGTAGGTATGTAGGCATGTAGGTATGTAAGTATGTAGGTATGTAGGTATGTAGGTATGTAGGTATGTAAGTATGTAGGTATGTAGGTATGTAGGTATGTAGGCATATAGGTATGTAGGTATGTAGGCATGTAGGTATGTAGGTATGTAGGCATGTAGGTATGTAGGTATGTAGTCACGTAGGTATGTAGGTATGTAGGTATGTAGGTATGTATGTATGTAGGTATGTAGGTATGTATGTATGTAGGTATGTAGGTATGTAGGTATGTAGGCATGTAGGTATGTAAGTATGTAGGTATGTAGGTATGTAGGTATGTAGGTATGTAGGTATTTAAGTATGTATGTATGTAGGTATGTAGGTATGTAGGTATGTTGGTATGTAGGTATGTAGGCATGTAGGTATGTAAGTATGTAGGTATGTAGGTATGTAGGTATGTAGGTATGTAGGTATGTAGGCATGTAGGTATGTAAGTATGTAGGTATGTAGGTATGTAGGTATGTAGGTATGTAGGTATGTAGGTATGTAGGTATGTAGGTATGTATGTATGTAGGTATGTATGTATGTAGGTATGTAGGTATGTATGTATTTATGTATGTAGGTATGTAGGTATGTATGTATGTAGGTATGTAGGTATGTAGGTATGTAGGTATGTATGTATGTAGGTATGTAGGTATGTAGGTATGTATGTATGTAGGTATGTAGGTATGTAGGTATGTAGGTATGTAGGTATGTAGGCATGTAGGTATGTAGGTATGTAGGCATGTATGTATGTAGGTATGTAGGCATGTAGGTATGTAGGTATGTAGGCATGTAGGTATGTAGGTATGTAGGTATGTAGGTAGGTATGTATGTAGGTATGTAGGTATGTATGTATGTAGGTATGTAGGTATGTATGTATGTAGGTATGTAGGTATGTATGTATGTATGTATGTATGTAGGTATGTAGGGATGTATGTATGTAGGTATGTAGGTAGGTATGTAGGTATGTATGTATGTAGGTATGTAGGTATGTAGGCATGTAGGTATGTAGGTATGTAGGCATGTAGGTATGTAGGTATGTAGGCATGTAGGTATGTAGGTATGTAGGCATGTAGGTATGTAGGTATATGTAGGTATGTAGGTATGTAGGTATATAGGTATGTAGGTATCTAGGTATGTAGGTATGTAGGTATGTAGGTATGTAGGTATGTAGGTATGTAGGTATGTAGGTATGTAGGTATGTAGGTATGTAGGTATGTAGGTATGTAGGTATGTAGGTATGTAGGTATGTAGGTATGTAGGTATGTAGGTATGTAGGTATGTAGGTATGTAGGTATGTAGGTATGTAGGTATGTAGGCATGTAGGTATGTAGGTATGTAGGCATGTAGTTATGTAGGTATGTAGGCATGTAGGTATGTAGGTATGTAGGCATGTTGGTATGTAGGTATGTAGGTATGTAGGTAGGTATGTATGTAGGTATGTATGTAGGTATGTAGGTATGTATGTATGTAGGTATGTAGGTATGTATGTATGTAGGTATGTAGGTATGTATGTATGTAGGTATGTAGGTATGTAGGTATGTAGGCATGTAGGTATGTAGGTATGTAGGTATGTAGGTATGTAGGTATGTAGGTATGTAGGTATGTAGGTATGTAGGTATGTAGGTATGTAGGTATGTAGGTATGTAGGTATGTAGGTATGTAGGTATGTAGGTATGTAGGTATGTAGGTATGTAGGTATGTAGGTATGTAGGTATGTAGGTATGTAGGTATGTAGGTATGTAGGTATGTAGGTATGTAGGTATGTATGTATGTAGATATGTAGGTATGTATGTATGTAGGTATGTAGGTATGTATGTATGTAGGTATGTAGGTATGTAGGTATGTAGGTATGTAGGTATGTAGGTATGTATCCATGTAGGTATGTAGGTATGTAGGTATGTAGGTAGGTATGTATGTAGGTATGTAGGTATGTAGGTATGTAGGTATGTATGTATGTAGGTATGTAGGTATTTACGTATGTAGGTATGTAGGTATGTAGGTATGTAGGTATGTAGGTATGTAGGTATGTAGGTATGTATGTATGTAGGTATGTATGTATGTAGGTATGTAGGTATGTAGGTATGTATGTATGTAGGTATGTAGGTATGTATGTATGTAGGTATGTAGGTATGTAGGTATGTAGGTATGTAGGTATGTAGGTATGTGGGTATGTAGGTATGTAGGCATGTAGGTACGTAGGTAGGTAGGTATGTAGGTATGTAGGTATGTAGGTATGTAGGTATGTAGGTATGTAGGTATGTAGGTATGTAGGTATGTAGGTATGTAGGTATGTATGTATGTAGGTATGTAGGTATGTATGTATGTATGTAGGTATGTAGGTATGTATGTATGTAGGTATGTAGGTATCTAGGTATGTAGGTATGTAGGTATGTAGGCATGTAGGTACGTAGGTATGTAGGTATGTATGTATGTAGGTATGTAGGTATGTAGGTATGTATGTACGTAGGTATGTAGGTATGTATGTATGTAGGTATGTAGGTATGTATGTATGTAGGTATGTAGGTATGTATGTATGTATGTATGTAGGTATGTATGTATGTAGGTATGTATGTATGTAGGTATGTAGGTATGTATGTATGTATGTATGTAGGTATGTAGGTATGTATGTATGTACGTATGTAGGTATCTAGGTATGTAGGTATGTAGGTATGTAGGCATGTAGGTATGTAGGTATGTAGGTATGTAGGTATGTAGGTATGTAGGTATGTAGGTATGTAGGTATGTAGGTATGTAGGTATGTAGGTATGTAGGTATGTAGGTATGTAGGTATGTAGGTATGTAGGTATGTAGGTATGTAGGTATGTAGGTATGTAGGTATGTAGGTATGTAGGTATGTAGGTATGTAGGTATGTAGGTATGTAGGTATGTAGGTATGTAGGTATGTAGGTATGTAGGTATGTAGGTATGTAGGTTTGTAGGTATGTAGGTATGTAGGTATGTAGGTATGTAGGTATGTAGATATGTATGTATGTAGGTATGTAGGTATTTAGGTATGTAGGTATGTAGGTATGTAGGTATGTAGGTATGTATGTATGTAGGTAAGAATGTATGTAGGTATGTAGGTATGTAGGTATGTATGTATGTAGGTATGTAGGTATGTATGTATGTACGTATGTAGGTATGTAGGTATGTAGGTATGTAGGTATGTAGGTATGTAGGTATGTAGGTATGTAGGTATGTATGTAGGTAGGTATGTAGGTATTTAGGTATGTAGGTATGTAGGTATGTAGGTATGTAGGTATGTATGTATGTAGGTATGTATGTATGTAGGTATGTAGGTATGTAGGTATGTATGTATGTAGGTATGTAGGTATGTATGTATGTAGGTATGTAGGTATGTAGGTATGTAGGTATGTAGGTATGTAGGTATGTAGGTATGTAGGTATGTAGGTATGTAGGTATGTAGGTATGTAGGCATGTAGGTATGTAGGTATTTAGGCATGTAGGTACGTAGGTATGTAGGTATGTAGGTATGTGGGTATGTAGGTATGTAGGTATGTAGGTATGTAGGTATGTAGGTATGTAGGTATGTAGGTATGTAGGTATTTAGGTATGTATGTATGTAGGTATGTAGGTATGTAGGTATGTAGGTATGTAGGCATGTAGGTATGTAGGTATGTAGGTATGTAGGTATGTAGGTATGTAAGTATGTAGGTATGTAGGTATGTAGGTATGTAGGTATGTAGGTATGTAGGTATGTAGGCATGTAGGTATGTAGGTAGGTATGTATGTAGGTATGTAGGTATGTATGTATGTAGGTATGTAGGTATGTAGGTATGTAGGCATGTAGGTATGTAAGTATGTAGGTATGTAGGTATGTAGGTATGTAGGTATGTAGGTATGTAAGTATGTAGGTATGTAGGTATGTAGGTATGTAGGCATATAGGTATGTAGGTATGTAGGCATGTAGGTATGTAGGTATGTAGGCCAGTAGGTATGTAGGTATGTAGTCACGTAGGTATGTAGGTATGTAGGTATGTAGGTATGTAGGTATGTATGTATGTAGGTATGTAGGTATGTATGTATGTAGGTATGTAGGTATGTAGGTATGTAGGCATGTAGGTATGTAAGTATGTAGGTATGTAGGTATGTAGGTATGTAGGTATGTAGGTATGTAAGTATGTAGGTATGTAGGTATGTAGGTATGTAGGTATGTTGGTATGTAGGTATGTAGGCATGTAGGTATGTAAGTATGTAGGTCTGTAGGTATGTAGGTATGTAGGTATGTAGGTATGTAGACATGTAGGTATGTAAGTATGTAGGTATGTAGGTATGTAGGTATGTAGGTATGTAGGTATGTAGGTATGTATGTATGTAGGTATGTATGTATGTAGGTATGTAGGTATGTATGTATTTATGTATGTAGGTATGTAGGTATGTATGTATGTAGGTATGTAGGTATGTAGGTATGTAGGTATGTAGGCATGTAGGTATGTAGGTATGTAGGCATGTATGTATGTAGGTATGTAGGCATGTAGGTATGTAGGTATGTAGGCATGTAGGTATGTAGGTATGTAGGTATGTAGGTATGTAGGTAGGTATGTATGTAGGTATGTAGGTATGTATGTATGTAGGTATGTAGGTATGTATGTATGTAGGTATGTAGGTATGTATGTATGTATGTATGTATGTAGGTATGTAGGGATGTATGTATGTAGGTATGTAGGTAGGTATGTAGGTATGTATGTATGTAGGTATGTAGGTATGTAGGCATGTAGGTATGTAGGTATGTAGGCATGTAGGTATGTAGGTATGTAGGCATGTAGGTATGTAGGTATGTAGGCATGTAGGTATGTAGGTATATGTAGGTATGTAGGTATGTAGGTATATAGGTATGTAGGTATGTAGGTATGTAGGTATGTAGGTATGTAGGTATGTAGGTATGTAGGTATGTAGGTATGTAGGTATGTAGGTATGTAGGTATGTAGGTATGTAGGTATGTAGGTATGTAGGTATGTAGGTATGTAGGTATGTAGGTATGTAGGTATGTAGGCATGTAGTTATGTAGGTATGTAGGCATGTAGGTATGTAGGTATGTAGGCATGTTGGTATGTAGGTATGTAGGTATGTAGGTAGGTATGTATGTAGGTATGTATGTAGGTATGTAGGTATGTATGTATGTAGGTATGTAGGTATGTATGTATGTAGGTATGTAGGTATGTATGTATGTAGGTATGTAGGTATGTAGGTATGTAGGCATGTAGGTATGTAGGTATGTAGGTATGTAGGTATGTAGGTATGTAGGTATGTAGGTATGTAGGTATGTAGGTATGTAGGTATGTAGGTATGTAGGTATGTAGGTATGTAGGTATGTAGGTATGTAGGTATGTAGGTATGTAGGTATGTAGGTATGTAGGTATGTAGGTATGTAGGTATGTAGGTATGTAGGTATGTATGTATGTAGGTATGTAGGTATGTATGTATGTAGGTATGTAGGTATGTATGTATGTAGGTATGTAGGTATGTAGGTATGTAGGTATGTAGGTATGTAGGTATGTAGGCATGTAGGTATGTAGGTATGTAGGTATGTAGGTAGGTATGTATGTAGGTATGTATGTATGTAGGTATGTAGGTATGTAGGTATGTAGGTATGTAGGTATGTAGGTATGTATGTATGTAGGTATGTAGGTATTTACGTATGTAGGTATGTAGGTATGTAGGTATGTAGGTATGTAGGTATGTGGGTATGTAGGTATGTAGGTATGTATGTATGTAGGTATGTATGTATGTAGGTATGTAGGTATGTAGGTATGTATGTATGTAGGTATGTAGGTATGTATGTATGTAGGTATGTAGGTATGTAGGTATGTAGGTATGTAGGTATGTAGGTATGTAGGTATGTAGGTATGTAGGTATGTAGGTATGTAGGTATGTAGGTATGTAGGTATGTAGGTATGTAGGTATGTAGGTATGTATGTATGTAGGTATGTAGGTATGTATGTATGTATGTAGGTATGTAGGTATGTATGTATGTAGGTATGTAGGTATCTAGGTATGTAGGTATGTAGGTATGTAGGCATGTAGGTACGTAGGTATGTAGGTATGTATGTATGTAGGTATGTAGGTATGTAGGTATGTAGGTATGTATGTATGTAGGTATGTAGGTATGTATGTATGTAGGTATGTAGGTATGTATGTATGTAGGTATGTAGGTATGTATGTATGTAGGTATGTAGGTATGTATGTATGTATGTATGTATGTATGTAGGTATGTAGCGATGTATGTATGTAGGTATGTAGGTATGTAGGTATGTAGGTATGTAGGCATGTAGGTATGTAGGTATGTAGGTATGTAGGTATGTAGGTATGTAGGTATGTAGGTATGTAGGTATGTAGGTATGTAGGTATGTAGGTATGTATGTATGTAGGTATGTAGGTATGTAGGTATGTAGGTATGTAGGTATGTAGGTATGTAGGTATGTAGGTATGTAGGTATGTAGGTATGTAGGTATGTAGGTATGTAGGTATGTAGGTTTGTAGGTATGTAGGTATGTAGGTATGTAGGTATGTAGGTATGTAGGTATGTAGGTATGTAGGTATGTAGGTATGTAGGTATGTAGGTATGTAGGTATGTATGTATGTAGGTATGTAGGTATGTATGTATGTAGGTATGTAGGTATGTAGGTATGTAGGTATGTAAGTATGTAGGTATGTAGGTATGTAGGTATGTAGGTATGTTGGTATGTAGGTATGTAGGCATGTAGGTATGTAAGTATGTAGGTCTGTAGGTATGTAGGTATGTAGGTATGTAGGTATGTAGACATGTAGGTATGTAAGTATGTAGGTATGTAGGTATGTAGGTATGTAGGTATGTAGGTATGTAGGTATGTAGGTATGTATGTATGTAGGTATGTATGTATGTAGGTATGTAGGTATGTATGTATTTATGTATGTAGGTATGTAGGTATGTATGTATGTAGGTATGTAGGTATGTAGGTATGTAGGTATGTAGGCATGTAGGTATGTAGGTATGTAGGCATGTATGTATGTAGGTATGTAGGCATGTAGGTATGTAGGTATGTAGGCATGTAGGTATGTAGGTATGTAGGTATGTAGGTATGTAGGTAGGTATGTATGTAGGTATGTAGGTATGTATGTATGTAGGTATGTAGGTATGTATGTATGTAGGTATGTAGGTATGTATGTATGTATGTATGTATGTAGGTATGTAGGGATGTATGTATGTAGGTATGTAGGTAGGTATGTAGGTATGTATGTATGTAGGTATGTAGGTATGTAGGCATGTAGGTATGTAGGTATGTAGGCATGTAGGTATGTAGGTATGTAGGCATGTAGGTATGTAGGTATGTAGGCATGTAGGTATGTAGGTATATGTAGGTATGTAGGTATGTAGGTATATAGGTATGTAGGTATGTAGGTATGTAGGTATGTAGGTATGTAGGTATGTAGGTATGTAGGTATGTAGGTATGTAGGTATGTAGGTATGTAGGTATGTAGGTATGTAGGTATGTAGGTATGTAGGTATGTAGGTATGTAGGTATGTAGGTATGTAGGTATGTAGGCATGTAGTTATGTAGGTATGTAGGCATGTAGGTATGTAGGTATGTAGGCATGTTGGTATGTAGGTATGTAGGTATGTAGGTAGGTATGTATGTAGGTATGTATGTAGGTATGTAGGTATGTATGTATGTAGGTATGTAGGTATGTATGTATGTAGGTATGTAGGTATGTATGTATGTAGGTATGTAGGTATGTATGTATGTATGTATGTAGGTATGTAGGTATGTATGTATGTAGGTATGTACGTATCTAGGTGTGTAGGTATGTATGTATGTAGGTATGTAGGTATGTAGGTATGTAGGCATGTAGGTATGTAGGTATGTAGGCATGTAGGTATGTAGGTATGTAGGCATGTAGGTATGTAGGTATGTAGGCATGTAGGTATGTAGGTATATGTAGGTATGTAGGTATGTAGGTATGTAGGTATATAGGTATGTAGGTATGTAGGTATGTAGGTATGTAGGTATGTAGGTATGTAGGTATGTAGGTATGTAGGTATGTAGGTATGTAGGTATGTAGGTATGTAGGTATGTAGGTATGTAGGTATGTAGGTATGTAGGTATGTAGGTATGTAGGTATGTAGGTATGTAGGTATGTAGGTATGTAGGTATGTAGGTATGTAGGTATGTAGGTATGTAGGTATGTAGGTATGTAGGTATGTAGGAATGTAGGTATGTAGGTATGTAGGTATGTATGTATGTAGGTATGTAGGTATTTAGGTATGTAGGTATGTAGGTATGTAGGTATGTAGGTATGTATGTATGTAGGTAAGTATGTATGTAGGTATGTAGGTATGTAGGTATGTATGTATGTAGGTATGTAGGTATGTATGTATGTACGTATGTAGGTATGTAGGTATGTAGGTATGTAGGTATGTAGGTTAGTAGGTATGTAGGTATGTATGTATGTAGGTATGTAGGTATTTAGGTATGTAGGTATGTAGGTATGTAGGTATGTAGGTATGTATGTATGTAGGTATGTATGTATGTAGGTATGTAGGTATGTAGGTATGTATGTATGTAGGTATGTAGGTATGTATGTATGTAGGTATGTAGGTATGTAGGTATGTAGGTATGTAGGTATGTAGGTATGTATGTATGTAGGTATGTAGGCATGTAGGTATGTAGGTATTTAGGCATGTAGGTACGTAGGTATGTAGGTATGTAGGTATGTGGGTATGTAGGTATGTAGGTATGTAGGTATGTAGGTATGTAGGTATGTAGGTATGTAGGTATTTAGGTATGTATGTATGTAGGTATGTAGGTATGTATGTATGTAGGTATGTAGGTATGTATGTATGTATGTATGTAGGTATGTAGGTATGTAGGTATATAGGTATGTAGGTATGTAGGTATGTAGGTATGTAGGTATGTAGGTATGTATGTATGTAGGTATGTAGGTATGTAGGTATGTAGGTATGTAGGTATGTAGGCATATAGGTATGTAGGTATGTAGGCATGTAGGTATGTAGGTATGTAGGCATGTAGGTATGTAGGTATGTAGTCATGTAGGTATGTAGGTATGTAGGTATGTAGGTAGGTATGTATGTAGGTATGTAGGTATGTATGTATGTAGGTATGTAGGTATGTATGTATGTATGTATGTAGGTATGTAGGTATGTATGTATGTAGGTATGTAGGTATGTATGTATGTAGGTATGTAGGTATGTAGGTATGTAGGCATGTAGGTATGTAAGTATGTAGGTATGTAGGTATGTAGATATGTAGGTATGTAGGTATGTAAGTATGTAGGTATGTAGGTATGTAGGTATGTAGGTATGTAGGTATGTAGGTATGTAGGTATGTAGGCATGTAGGTATGTAAGTATGTAGGTATGTAGGTATGTATGTATGTAGGTATGTAGGTATGTAGGTATGTAGGTATGTAGGTATGTAGGTATGTAGGTATGTAGGTATGTATGTATGTAGGTATGTAGGTATTTAGGTATGTAGGTATGTAGGTATGTAGGTATGTAGGTATGTATGTATGTAGGTATGTATGTATGTAGGTATGTAGGTATGTAGGTATGTATGTATGTAGGTATGTAGGTATGTATGTATGTAGGTATGTAGGTATGTAGGTATGTAGGTATGTAGGTATGTAGGTATGTAGGTATGTAGATATGTAGGTATGTAGGTATGTAGGTATGTAGGTATGTAGGTATGTAGGTATGTAGGTATGTAGGTATGTAGGTATGTATGTATGTAGGTATGTAGGTATGTATGTATGTAGGTATGTAGGTATGTAGGTATGTAGGTATGTATGTATGTAGGTATGTATGTATGTAGGTATGTAGGTATGTAGGTATGTATGTATGTAGGTATGTAGGTATGTATGTATGTAGGTATGTAGGTATGTAGGTATGTAGGTATGTAGGTATGTAGGTATGTAGGTATGTAGGTATGTAGGTATGTAGGCATGTAGGTATGTAGGTATTTAGGCATGTAGGTACGTAGGTATGTAGGTATGTAGGTATGTGGGTATGTAGGTATGTAGGTATGTAGGTATGTAGGTATGTAGGTATGTAGGTATGTAGGTATGTAGGTATTTAGGTATGTATGTATGTAGGTATGTAGATATGTATGTATGTAGGTATGTAGATATGTAGGTATGTATGTATGTAGGTATGTAGGTATGTAGGTATGTAGGTATGTAGGTATGTAGGTATGTAGGCATGTAGGTATGTAGGTATTTAGGCATGTAGGTACGTAGGTATGTAGGTATGTAGGTATGTGGGTATGTAGGTATGTAGGTATGTAGGTATGTAGGTATGTAGGTATGTAGGTATGTAGGTATGTAGGTATGTAGGTATGTAGGTATTTAGGTATGTATGTATGTAGGTATGTAGATATGTATGTATGTAGGTATGTAGATATGTAGGTATGTATGTATGTAGGTATGTAGGTATGTATGTATGTAGGTATGTAGGTATGTATGTATGTATGTATGTAGGTATGTAGGTATGTAGGTATATAGGTATGTAGGTATGTAGGTATGTAGGTATGTAGGTATGTAGGTATGTATGTATGTAGGTATGTAGGTATGTAGGTATGTAGGTATGTAGGTATGTAGGCATATAGGTATGTAGGTATGTAGGCATGTAGGTATGTAGGTATGTAGGCATGTAGGTATGTAGGTATGTAGTCATGTAGGTATGTAGGTATGTAGGTATGTAGGTAGGTATGTATGTAGGTATGTAGGTATGTATGTATGTAGGTATGTAGGTATGTATGTATGTATGTATGTAGGTATGTAGGTATGTATGTATGTAGGTATGTAGGTATGTATGTATGTAGGTATGTAGGTATGTAGGTATGTAGGCATGTAGGTATGTAAGTATGTAGGTATGTAGGTATGTAGGTATGTAGGTATGTAGGTATGTAAGTATGTAGGTATGTAGGTATGTAGGTATGTAGGTATGTAGGTATGTAGGTATGTAGGTATGTAGGCATGTAGGTATGTAAGTATGTAGGTATGTAGGTATGTAGGTATGTAGGTATGTAGGTATGTAGGCATGTAGGTATGTAAGTATGTAGGTATGTAGGTATGTAGGTATGTAGGTATGTAGGTATGTAGGTATGTAGGTATGTAGGTATGTATCTATGTAGGTATGTATGTATGTAGGTATGTAGGTATGTATGTATTTATGTATGTAGGTATGTAGGTATGTATGTATGTAGGTATGTAGGTATGTAGGTATGTAGGTATGTAGGTATGTAGGCATGTAGGTATGTAGGTATGTAGGCATGTATGTATGTAGGTATGTAGGCATGTAGGTATGTAGGTATGTAGGCATGTAGGTATGTAGGTATGTAGGTATGTAGGTAGGTATGTATGTAGGTATGTAGGTATGTATGTATGTAGGTATGTAGGTATGTATGTATGTAGGTATGTAGGTATGTATGTATGTATGTATGTATGTAGGTATGTAGGGATGTATGTATGTAGGTATGTAGGTAGGTATGTAGGTATGTATGTATGTAGGTATGTAGGTATGTAGGCATGTAGGTATGTAGGTATGTAGGCATGTAGGTATGTAGGTATGTAGGCATGTAGGTATGTAGGTATGTAGGCATGTAGGTATGTAGGTATATGTAGGTATGTAGGTATGTAGGTATATAGGTATGTAGGTATGTAGGTATTGTAACACTCGCCGAGGGTGCCTGGTACTTGAGTTGAAGAAAAATGGTAGCTAGAAGATACCAGTACCCCGGTGAGTTACTAACGTAGTAAATTTTAAGTATTTAGAAAAGGACAGATCGAGCTGAAATAAAATTATAAAGAATTTTCTTTGATGCATTCAGCTGGAGCCGAGCCTGTACAGTTGTACCTAAGCAAGGAGCACTTAAACCAACATTCTTTTAAGCAAAATTTTGATTTTTATTAGTTTTACGTTAAAGTCTCACCAATGTAATTTTCTGAAGGAGTAAGGACTGAAAAAAAAATGAAAAACTAAATGGAGGAATAAATGAATATATTAATAAGCATAAAAATTATTCATAACAAAACCAACTTGGGAACTAACATTAGCCCCGGAACTTAGCGTAACGTAGACACAAAAATGTAATTTTACTAATGAAATTCAAATAATGAAACTAAAATACTAACAATTCAATTTAGGATTGAATAGAATATTCAGAAAATAAAATAAAAGATTATTTAACGAAACTAATCTCGATTTGCCCTTACAGAATAAAATTATAAATAATGACAAAAACGATATTCTGACCTTTCGATGTATTCGGATGTATTGACAGAAGCTTGCAATATTATATTTAAACGAAACTAAATAATTGATTTTTAAAATAATCTTCAGAACTAATTTTTCAAAGAACAACACATTCAAATAATTTTAAAACACTTATCAAATATTTCTCCCGAGTTACGGCCGATCTTACTTTCGTGATTACCTACACGTAACTGAAGTTTTGTCTTTTGAAAAATTATGCGTAAGTTAAAATGGAAGGAAGTATTGAAGTACTTTTAATTATTTTATAGACACGCGTTTCCTTAAGCTTGCATCTAAACTTATTTCCATTTACTCAGTTTTACTTAGTTTGCTGATTTGTATAAAACAGCGTTCTTTCACCTGTTCCGAACTTCAATTTTTCTGCAAAGCTAGTATTTCCGGCTTTGTGCTTTATTAAGTTGTTTCCCATTAATTTGCTTAATTCAGATATATCTGACTTTACGATTTTTTGATACTTTGGTTTGAATGTGCAGAATATTGAACTTGGGAGCTTCCGTGAGAACGACACTGTAAGCTTAATGAAACTTTCCAATAACTGGAATTTATGTGATAAAAACGATACTTCTATAATTCTTTTTGTTAAACATTAATATTTTCTAAAATTTTTAATTTTATTTCACGCGGACTACTACAATACTCCCTGGTTTTTAAAAGATGTTATGTCCTTACGGACATAACGTCCTTTTTAATTTCATCGAGATGCACTACATTATATCTAACCCAAAAATATATTGTCTAAAACCATTCTAATCTAACTAATTGTTTTATTATATTAGAATATCTATTATTAGTAAACTATAAGAGTCTCTTTAGTCATACGTCCTGGCATATTGTCGTAGGTTATATACTGCTGCGTACACACTTTGTATGTCACCCATGCACTATAAAGGCCATAATATTTTGTTTATAGTTGCACTAACTACACTGTCCGTTATCACTTTTGCTGAGTGCTGATGTTGTGGATTCTTGCCCTGTTGTCGCAGGTCATTGATGCTGCTTTGAATGTCCTGTGTTTTCTGTATTCATAAAATTCGTTTGTTGTTTTTTTTTTTTTTTGCAAAAGAAAGGACTGGGGTTAGGTATGTGGTAGAGACTATTACCACGACGTTGTTGGTCTCCAGATTTAAAGGAAAGTAATGGATAAAGGTATAGTTTTGATTTTTCATTAACATATTCCATCTGTCCAATGCTGTAGATTTGGATAGCTTACGGATAAAGTTTCTTGTGATGCATTTGGTTTCGAAGTTGAAGTTTGCGTTGTGCTTCTGACAATTGTTTGTGGTTCTTCAATTTGAGCTTCTATATCGGCTGGTGTTTGTTTATTTGTGTTATGACGATGGATTAACCAAAGTGTAAGTGTATTCCATACGCTAGCTATCAGTGCGAAACTGCAACCTAGTGTTTTGTAGATAGAGAGTCCATTTAATATGACTCCTATTAGGTATTTAACTGTTTTTAGAATGACATAGAATCCAATAATGCCGCTCATAAACATTCCTATGTCGGTGAACCATCCCCAAATATATTGAATGGTGTTCCTTGCTAACTTTTTGATTTCGGTTCCATCAAATAAGTGTAATGTTGAATATCCAAAATTATCGGTTTGGTTGAAACCTACCATTTTAAGTGCCACCATATTTTCTACCGCTGCTCTTTCCTGTCCAAATAATAAAGTTCGTTGCACTTTTCTTATTTCATCTTGAGTATATAGACCGCTCGCTCCAAGGGGTTGAATTGGTTGAAACTGTAGTTTGTGTTCTTCCTCTGCATTCAGTAGTTGAGGAGGATTTTTTTCAATTGGGAATGGATTTAGACCAATCCATTTACCATCTATAAAATATAAAGGTGGTGTATGTGAGTTACATTCCACTTGTTCGGCGTATTTTTGAATTAGATGTGTTATTGGTGCCATAAATCTTGATTGATTGTTAACAATAATAGGCAATTCTTGATAGCAGTTTTCTGTTCTCCGCAATTGTGCTAGTTTTGGTGTACATTGCATGATGTACAAAGCTTCTCCCAGGACTCTTCCAACGAATCCCATTTTGTTTTTAATGATAGAACTCAAAGCATTTGGTGATAGTGGTGCCATGAGTAATCTGTTTTTCATAATTTCGCGATGGGTTAGGCATCTGCGATGTACCGTGTCGGTATAAATTCTGTCGACGGTTCGTTTATATCCTTGTTCAATATACAACAGTTTACTGTTTACATAGCTAGTCAGATCTGTATTTTGGGGTATTATGTCCAATTTGGAGTTTAGATGGGTATTATTGTTTTTAACTATAAGAATTCTGGGGTGTTCGGTTAGCCAAAGTTCGTAACCGCATAAAACTGTGGTTTTTACTAAAGATAAAGCAAAGATTTTTTCTCCGTATTCTACTACTAAAATTTGTTCTTCTGGTCGGGCGACGTTCTTGATGATATTTGCAATACCCTTGTATAACGATGAGAGGTTTTCATCACAATCTGTCGTTGGCGATAAATTCCATACTGTTTCTCCGAAAGTTGAATCAATGCAATAGCCTTCTGAGTATTTGCATGTTATTCCCTGTATTAGACTGATTTCGTTATCATTTAATTTTACTGTGGCATAGTATTGTTTGGTATGAATTTTGATTGCTGCTTGAACTATTACTTTTTTCCAAGAGTGTCCATTTTCACTAAAAGATGTACCTTCGCAACTGCTGTCGTCATTTAAATGTCCCAATATGGTTAACGATGCCTGTGTGGTTCCATTTATAATAAGTCCACCAATCCACTGATTAAAAAGTTTTAGTGTTTTGTATCGATGAGCACGTTTACATTCCTCGGGTCCTATGGATTGTAAGTACGTAGATACTCCTCCGGCAACCGCGGATGTGTGAGAATGCATTCCACAATGGGAGATGATTCTAGTTACTTCCACCATGCAGGTTTGTACTTTATGTATTTTAAAGTCATTTTGTTGTATAATGTTGACGAATAATTTTTCCTCGTGATAACCTTGTTTTTCATCCGGGCATCGACTCACATCTTGTATGCTGATCACTGTTATATTATTGTTCATGTTTTCACAGTCATACACTATAAGCACTAAAACAGTTTTCAAGTAACCACTAAATATTAAGAGCACTAGTTGTACGAGCAGTATATTCTTCATTATGTAACACTAAAATTAAAATAAGCTGATTAATTACATTTCTATTAATATTTTCTTAACCTTGAAATTGTACTATCTATATTATTATACTGTACTATACTTTATATTACCTAAATTTAAAGATACGTGAATAAAAATAAATTCCTCATCGTCCTTTATTTTTATTCCAGATTCAAGCTTTAGTTAGAATTTTTGAATGAAAATGAATAAGTATACTAGTTTCAACTTTGTATTTTATTGTATTTATTTATTTATTTATTTATTTATTATTATTATTTTTTGTTTGCTTATTGCCGATGGGATATTGCTGAAAAAGAATTGATTTATTTTTTTATTTATTTTTTTATTATTATTTTTTTTTTTTAATCTGGCTGAGAGCGTATTCGTATTCCCACCGCTGCCACCAGTTGTAACACTCGCCGAGGGTGCCTGGTACTTGAGTTGAAGAAAAATGGTAGCTAGAAGATACCAGTACCCCGGTGAGTTACTAACGTAGTAAATTTTAAGTATTTAGAAAAGGACAGATCGAGCTGAAATAAAATTATAAAGAATTTTCTTTGATGCATTCAGCTGGAGCCGAGCCTGTACAGTTGTACCTAAGCAAGGAGCACTTAAACCAACATTCTTTTAAGCAAAATTTTGATTTTTATTAGTTTTACGTTAAAGTCTCACCAATGTAATTTTCTGAAGGAGTAAGGACTGAAAAAAAAATGAAAAACTAAATGGAGGAATAAATGAATATATTAATAAGCATAAAAATTATTCATAACAAAACCAACTTGGGAACTAACATTAGCCCCGGAACTTAGCGTAACGTAGACACAAAAATGTAATTTTACTAATGAAATTCAAATAATGAAACTAAAATACTAACAATTCAATTTAGGATTGAATAGAATATTCAGAAAATAAAATAAAAGATTATTTAACGAAACTAATCTCGATTTGCCCTTACAGAATAAAATTATAAATAATGACAAAAACGATATTCTGACCTTTCGATGTATTCGGATGTATTGACAGAAGCTTGCAATATTATATTTAAACGAAACTAAATAATTGATTTTTAAAATAATCTTCAGAACTAATTTTTCAAAGAACAACACATTCAAATAATTTTAAAACACTTATCAAATATTTCTCCCGAGTTACGGCCGATCTTACTTTCGATGTATTCGTAATCTGGACGAAGCTCTTAGTCCTTCCTTCTGTATTGAACCTAGATTTTCGACGTTTGGCAACTTTTGCAAGTTTTCTTGAATTAAATTTTTTGTAGGTTTGCTTATATCAAGTCTCCAATTTCTTTTATGCTGCTTTGGTGCTTGTTGCGTTGTTGGTTGTTGTTGTTCTGATAAACCCTGTAACAATGTTAGTGTCGCATTTTTTCGATGGTTTTCCTCGTCTGTGTCGTTTTCTGAACTCGCATCTTCAGTTTTATTGAAGTATTCTATAGTACCCTGATTCTGATTACAATGTTCTGGTTGGTTGTTATCGAATCCTTTGCATGGTTTAAGTCTATTGACATGTACTATTTGTTCTTTATTTCTATTCAGCTCACGAATTTTAAAAGTAACTGGTCCTTTAATTTCAACAACTCTGAATGGACCTATCCAGGGTTTTATTAATTTCTTTGATAAACCGATTTTTCCACTTGTGTCATGTAGATACACTAAGTCTCCTAACTGAAATGATTTTTCTTTAGTTTTCTTGTTATATTGTATCGCTCGCTTTTCTGCTGATTTTCTCATGTTTTCAGTTGCCTGAGTAAATGCGATGTTGAGTCTTGCCATTAGTTCAGAAACATAATTTTCGTCGGTATTATATTTTACTGTTCTAGGTTGTAGGATTTGATCTATAGGTAATATAGGATCTCTTCCATGAAGTAAGAAATATGGACTGTACCCTGTGGAAGTATGTGTTGACATGTTGTGGGCCATCTGCATAAACATAGTCCAGTTGTCCCAATCTAGTTGATTTTTGTTGACGTAGTGACTTAGAAAATCTTTCAATACTCTATGCACTCGTTCTATCGATCCGTTTGCCATTGGGTGATATGCTGTTGTTTGCAGTTTTTCGATGTTTAATGTTGTACATAGTTCTTTCATTAGTTTTGAAACGAAATTCGATCCTTGATCTGTTATGAGTTTTTCTGGCGTTCCGTGACGTGCTATTATGTTGGTAAAGAATGCTTGCGCCACTGTTTCTGTCTTTTGATTTGGTAGTGGAATAATTTCTATGTATTTTGTAAAATGATCAATGAATGTTAATAGATATTTGTTTCCATTATGAGACGTAACGAATGGTCCGGTTATGTCCATAGAACAACGTTCAAATGGTCTTGATATATCTGGAAAGTTTTGTAATGGTGCGTTTTTCAAATGTGGCGAAGTTTTTCGCTGATTACATGAATGACATTTCGAGACGTATGTGATAATGTCGTTTGTCATGTTTGACCAGTAACATCTAGTTTTTATAAAATTCAAAGTTTTCGTCTGACCTTGATGTCCAGCGAAGGGTAGATCATGAAAATCGTGTAGCACTTTCTTCACAAAACTTTTTGGTATTACCAAAACATCGTTGTTATTGTCTGTTTTATATAATAATCCTTCGTTGTCCAAAAAATAACCAAAGTGTTCATTTTCTAAATTTATTTGGTCCTTAATGGCTCGACAAAATGAATCTTTTTCTTGTTCGTGTTTAATATCTTCTCTATTCCAAACAGGTATACACGGTGGTTCTTCCATTTTAATTACGTTAGTTTGATGTAATTCTGTGTTAAATTTATAAATTACAACATGAATAGGCGTGTTATAGAATACATATTTAATCATTTCATGTATTATTCTCCACTCTAATTTATCTGCACCGCAAGCTATACGAGGTATTGCCAAAAAATTGTCATGATTTTTGAGCATCATTAATTTTAAATTATGTAAGGTTTTCCATAAGGTTTCATAACTTGGTTTGTCTGAATATTTCGTTTTTGTGATTAGATAATAAATGTTTCGTTCCGGTAACTGTAAAATAGCAATTTCGGTTAAGGATTTATTTTGTGAACGCAATTCGTTCACTGAGCTAAACATATTCTTGAAGTTTAAAGCAATTCCTTTACTCATGTTGAAGTCTTCTGATACACAGTGTGCTAAACTATAATGTTCAGGACAAGTAAATATATTTCCTTCCTTTTCTATTACGTTGTCGTTAAGTATTTTGTTCTTTTCAATGATTTGTAGAAATTCTTCGAAAGATAATTTGGTTATGTGGTTGGGTTTTTCGGCGTTTTCATCGTAAATTCGGCTTAAAGCATCTGCGTTGCCATGTTTTTTTCCTGGCCTGTGGATAATTTCGAAGTCGTAATCTGCTAAAAGTAAGGACCATCTTGCTAACCTTGAAGTTGGATTTTCAAGGGAGAATAGCCATTTTAACGGTAAATGATCTGTGATTAAACTAAATTTTCTTCCGTATAAATAACATCTAAATTGTTTGATTCCAAAAATGATTGCTAAACATTCTCTCTCACTCACGGTGTAGTTTCGTTCGGCTTTGTTAAATGCCTTGCTTGCAAAAGCTATCGGCCTTTCAAATCCATTATGAATTTGCGATAATATGGCTGCCATCCCAAAGTTTGAAGCATCTGTAGCTAATACAAAAGGTTTGTTGAAATCTGGGTAACATAATACATTTTCTGACGTAATCGCATTTTTTAATTTTTCGAACGCTTTTAAAGCTTCTTCGTTCATTTTGAATTTAACATCTTTCTTGGTCAAAGTAGTTAATGGTATGGCTAAGTTAGCAAAATTTGGTATGAATCTTCTATACCAACCAACGAGTCCTAAAAATTGTCGGATGTTTTTAATATTTCTTGGAACTGGAAAATTGTTGACTGCTTGAACTTTTGCTGGATCTGGTTTTATTCCTTTTTTCGAAAGTATGTGGCCTAAATACTTCACTTCTGTGGTTAACATTTTACATTTGTTTGGTTTTAATTTGATGTTGGCTTCTCGAAGTCTGTCGAAAACTAAACTTAATTTTGGAATATGATCTTCTATTCCTCGCGAACTGTGTACGAGAATGTCATCGAGATATGCGAAACATGTTTCTCCTAGAAGTCCAGAAAGTGTAAAAGATATAAATCTTTGGAATGTCATTGAACTATTTTTTAACCCAAAAGGCATTTTTAAAAATTCCCAATGTCCGTCGGGTGTCGAAAAACCTGTGTATTTTATGCTGTCTTCGTCCATTGGTATTTGATGATACGCTGATGTAACATCGAACACACTAAATAATGATGAATTTCCTAAATAATCTGTTACTTGTTGTAGTAATGGTAAGGGGAATACATCTGATTTGGTAACTTTGTTTAAAGCTCTGTAATCTATACATAATCGAATTTTTTCTGTTCCATCATCTTGTTTTTTCGTAATCAAGACTACCGGCGCGCTCCACGGTTGTTTAACGACAAACTACCTTTTTTTAAAAACGTTTATTCTTAAAAAAGATACAAAATGTCGGAGTTCAATCCGGTACCTAACTAATACAAAATAGAACTGAACTAAACAATATAAAGTCACCTATTTATAAGCAGAATAATTGTGTTTATCTTTATCTAAGGTAATAAATGTGCTTATCTTTATCTAATGTATTAAAGTTTATCTTTGCTCGTTAACTATTTTATAGTTAACCTTGACAGACTTTTTATCTCATAACTCCTCCATCCCAAGAATCTTAAATATAGTGAAGCGATATTTAAGTTTTACATTGCAGTAAGGCTGACTTTGACAAGTGTTCTGAAGTCATTGTTTCGCTTTGCGAATTTTTTAAAATTCCAATTAATTTCGATTTGAAGGAGTTACGTTTACAATAAAGATACAATAAAATGCATATAAAAATAATAATTAATAAGCAGGTAATAATTAATGAACTAATACTTAAGCTATTTGTAACTTGGGGATCATTATTCAGTAATGTTTCTTTTTGGCCACTTAATTTTAATTGACTGTTGGCTAAATCCTGGGTATTGATAGGTGATAGGTCAATTTTTGAAATATTGATTAACTGGGATTCTTGTATATTTAATTTGCCAATATTAGGTAGTTTCAGGGTAGCTTGTTTGGTGGATGAGGATTTCATAGTAAATAATAATTCTTCGTGGTTTATCAAAATGGAACAATCAGGGGTCAGATGAACTATATTTGATACAGTGATTTCTTTTTTATTAGTGGTTTGGCTACATTTGATATCTAGAATGGTTTTGGCGGGGGAGCTGATTAGCCAGGTAGCAATATCAATTTGTAATATTTTATTTGAAGTTAAATTGAAAACATATGGCTGGCATGTTTGATTATCAGAGAAAGATAACAATTGTGTTTCACATAGTTTTGAATTGGGGATGCTAAAATGGTTGGCTTGAGAACAAAAATAGTGCTCCACAGAAGTCTGCTGGCAATGATCGATCTCAATAGGGACGCTAAAGTCAGCAGCGAATAAGAGGGTATTATAAAAAGGTACAATTATTCGAAATTTACCATTTACAGTAAATGCAGGAAACGGAATCAGCTTGATTAGTTGGTAATCAGAAAATCGTTTAATTAAGGGAATTTCGAAGATGAATGTGAAGACTTTGTCTTTTTGATATATTTTGGTTGTTATAATTGATTCATACAAATGAAGATTTTTATGGTTTACAGGATATGGAAGGGATAAACTTTTCTTATTGGAATTCTGAAGTTGATTTAAAGAATCAGTTATTTGGTTGAGTGATTCAATAAGATCATTATTGTCGATGAGCGACAGGTGTAATTGTTGCTTTTGGGCAAATGTTAAGGCATTTTCTAATTCGAGCCAAATGTTTATGAAGAGTTGTAACGATTGGATGGATTGATTGATTATTGCATAGGTAGAGCTTGTGGATATCACTTCTTTAATTGCTACATTGTCTAACAAAATTTTGTTTAGGTTGTCATTTAGTAATTTCTGGTTCTCAGAAAGGTCACGTATGGTAGATATGGTATTATTAAGAATTTGAGCCTGTTCTAGTAAAACAGTTTTTTGATTTTGAGAGTCATGGGTCAGTTTGGAAACCATATTTTCGTATCGTTGTCCGTCTTCTGCGTTCAGATTACCTGTGATGAATTTTATCACGGTACCTAATCCGTCTATTAAACCGCGTTTTTGTCTGGTCTGAGTTTCAGGGAATAGCTGATACAACAGCTGATCAGCTTTGTTCAAATACTGTTTAAGGATTAATAACTGATTATTGTGATTTATCAGGATGTCGTTTAGATTTTTGGAAGATCTGAGTGCTATAGGATAATGTTGATCTTTTAAAAGGGAAATTGATTTTAGGAGGTTGTTTTTGAGAGTTTGATAGTTAATCAATATAGGGGTATAATCAAGAACTTTTATTAGTGTCCATTCGGATTCTTTTAGGAGGGCTTTGCCTTTTTGTAAAGGGTATACACCAGGATTGTCACTTAATGTCTCTATTATTACGTCACTGTTGGATTTCCAGCAGGTAAGGAGGAAGAGGATGATTGATAATGTCCTGTAAAAGGCATCAAATCATTAGCATGTCTTTTCAGGATGGTGTTTGTAGGGGTATTTCTGACATCATAAGTGTCATGTTCATGGACTTTGTCAACAATGTAGGGTCCTGTGAATTTAGGTGTCTTTTTATTTCTTGCGTTAGTTTTAACATAAACACGGTCTCCAACATTGAATACTTTAGATTTTAGGGGTTTATTGAGTTTTTCATTACGAATTTCTTTTGTAAGGTTTTGTTGATTATGGAGTGCTTCATACAAGTGTTTCATTTTTTCTTTGTGGTTAGTTATATAGTTTTCGAAAAATGATTTTTCATAATCCAGGTCGAAAGGATTTTTATTTTCAGTGTGTCCAAACACTATTTCAAAGGGTGACAATTTTAAATTTGAATGTAACGTATGGTTATACGCCATTATAGAATAGGGCAATTTTTTATGTTCCGGCATTTCTCCTAAAAGTCTGTAATGTTCTAACAGGGTGGAGTGTAAACGTTCTACAGGGGAATTGGACTGATGATGATATGGAGTTGTAACGTGCAGCGAAATTTTATGTAATTGCAAGAAGTTAATAAAGGGTTGTTTGTTAAATTCATTGTCTGCAACTAAAATGTTGGGAGTGGTATACGTCGTAATGAAATAGAATAGTCGATCAGTTATATCGATCATGTTGCTAGAACGTAACCAATAAGCTTGGGCAAATTTAGAAAAGGCATCTATTAAAGTTAGATATTTTTGACCATTAATTTGAAATATGTCCATATGGACTGTATGAAACGGACGGTTGAAGGTTGGGGTTAACTGTAAGGGTTGTTTTATCGGGTTTCTATTATATTTTTGGGTTTTGCAGATTTGGCAATTATTAATGAAGGTTTTAATATCATTAGCCATATTTTTCCAAAAATATTTGCGTTGCAGGTGTTCGATAGTTTCGGATATTCCGCGATGATTGGTTTTACCAAGATGATAATTCATCATTTGATTTTGTCGTTCGTCTGGGTTAATTATATATGTGACTTGGGTGGTACATTTGTGAAATTTTGGTGAGTTTTCGTTTGTAATAGAGTTTATATACAGTGAGAATTCGTGATATAGTGAGTCTTTAGAAAAATAACAGTAGTAATGGGTTTTTGGTTCACAATGTTCTATTAATAATTCGCTAAATTTGGCCTCTTTATTGTTAGGGTTTACAAAAACTGAGTAGTGAGTAACTCCATCGTATTTTTTTATTTGAATATTTCTTGGTAGATTGGCTTCGATGAATTCTATTTGTTTATTAAAATGTTGTAAGGGTTTATCACTGATGTCTATTACTGGTGTCGAACTTTCCTGAGTATGAATGGTATCTACTAATGAATCATTATCGTTGTTTAAGGGGGTTGATGGGATATCGACAATGGGTACGTCAAATAGATCATCAATATTTGGTGTTTCTGAACGATTAGGTATTATGCTAAAATTGGAGGGTTCGGGTGTATTTATTCTATCTAGATCGTGTATAATTTCATCGATATCATGGAGGATGTTGTCGTTAACGGTTAATGGATTGATTTGAACACGAGAAAGAGCGTCTGCTACTTTATTGGTTTTACCGGGTAAATATTTTATATCGAAATTGTATTCTTCAAGTTTCAAAGCCCATCTTGTGAGTTTTGAATTGGGTTCTTTAAGGTTACGGAGCCATACCAATGGTCTATGGTCTGTGAAAAGGGTGAATCTGGTTCCAAATAGATATGGCCTAAATTGTTTTGTGGCCCACACTATGGCCAATAGTTCACGTTCAATTGTGCTATATTTTTGCTCGGTATCATTAAGGGTACGTGAAGCGTAACAGATTGGTTTTCCGTTCTGGGAAAGAACTGCACCAAGAGCAAATTTTGATGCATCTGTAGTCAGTTCGAATGGTTTCTGAAAATCGGGATATTGCAAAATGGGTTCATTTGTCAAAAGGTTTTTACAATATTCGAAAGAATCTATGAAATTTTGTGAATGAATAATTTTGTTTTCTTTTTTTAAGCAATGGGTGAGGAATTTGGTAATTTTGGCAAAATCTTTTATGAATTTTCTATAATATCCAAACAGTCCTAGAAAAGATTTAATTTCTGTTCTAGTGGTAGGTAACGGGAAATTTTTAATGGCTTCAATTTTGGATGGGTCTGGTTTGACTCCATTGGGGGTTATGATGTGTCCTAAGTATTTTACGGTCTTCTGGAGAAATTCAGATTTGTCTAACTGAATCTTTATGTTAGTGTCTCTACATTTTTTAAATACGTTTTTTAAACGAGTGATATGTTCTTGTAAGGAACTCGAGTATATGATAATATCGTCAAGATATACCAGACATTGGTTGGGGGTTAGGCCTGTTAAAGCTGTATTGATTGCTCTTTGAAAAGTTGCAGGAGCATTCTTGAGACCGAATGGCATCCTTTTAAATTGATAATGTCCTTCTTCTGTAGAGAAGGCTGTCTTTTCCCTATCTTTTTTTTCAATTTTGATCTGGTGAAAACCAGAAGCTAGGTCAAGGGTTGTGAAATAATTGGCTCTACCTAAATTATCTAATACTGTTTCTATTCGGGGGAGAGGGAATTTGTCGTCGATCGTATGTTCATTCAATTTTCTGTAGTCTATGACTATTCGCCATTTCTGTTTACCAGAGGCGTCATTTTTTTTTGGAACTATCCAAATGGGAAAATTGTAAGGTGATTCGCTGGGTTCGATTATGTCTTCATTTAACATTTTGTCAATTTGTCTTTTTACTTCTTGTCGATGTACATGGGGATAACGGTATGTTTTTGTGAATATGGGTGTCTCTGTCTTTGTCCTTATATGATCTTTGATTAGGGTTGTTGATGATAAAGGAATTTCTGGTGAATAAAATATGTCTTTGTATTCTTGGCAAAGGTTCGTTAGTAAGGTACGTTCTTCGGAATTTAAGTGATCTAATCTTAAGTTGTCTTGTAAATTTTGGAAAAGTACTTGTTTACGAGAGGGTATTGAAGTGTCATGGTTGTTGATTACAACTTGGTCTTTTTCGGGAATATAATCCTCGAGAATAAGGGGTTGAGATATAGTAAGAATTTGGGGGTCGTCAGAGGTATTTATTAAGCTAGTGCGAAACCAATTATTATGTAGTGTAACAATAGCTGATGGCATAAGTACATGTTTAGTTAAATGCAATTTAGGGGCTAATTTATTACCATTTTTTCCAACTGCAGGTAAAGTAACGAATTTTTCAGTTCTAGGTGGTAATGTTAGGGTTTTCAAAATATTTTCAGAGGGCTCAATTTTGGAAAAGTTGCACTGATTTCGTTTTTGTTCCTCTTGTTTTAGTTTTGACTGATTATAATAAAATGGTATTGTAGTTTTATCACTTTGGATGTGCATCCATCGATAATCGATATTTGCGGGCAATTTTGCTAATAGATCGGTACCTATTAATCCAACATATTCGGTGTGGAAATTAAATAAGTAACATAGATGTGTTCCTTCTTCTTTAAACAAATTTGGGATAGGAATTTCTGCAATAAAATTGTGATAAGTGGTTCCGTGAGAAGTAGAAATTTCGAAAGGGTGCTCAAATATTGCTTCTGGGAAATAAGTGTTCACGAATTGGGGAGAAAGTAAAGTGCGTGAACTTCCGGTATCTATTAATAATTTATCGTTAGTTTCTGGAATTATTATATAGGGTAGATTAGATTTTGGATTTATTGAAAAAGATTCGACCGAGGCTCGTATGGAAAATTTACGAGCTCTTCTGGGTATTCATTTGGTACATCGGAGAATTCTGGTATTGGTTGCATGTCTTGTTCTACAAATTCATAATAGTCTGGATTTTCGGGGGTTTCGGTAATTTCTTGTTCGTCATAAGTGTCTTCAAAGTCAGGAGATGAATGGAAATTTATATTATGCGATTCTTGAGATTGAAAAGCTCTCGTATTATTAGTATGTTGGGCATAATTATTGGGTCTAAAATTTGGGTTAAACTGAGAATTGAAAGGTCGAGGAGGGTTGAATCTTTGTAGTTGCTGTGAAGCAGGACGTTTTTTGATCGTACTGGTTTGCATTGGTTCTGGTTTATGAGTGGATTGATAATTGGGTTTTGGTGCAAACACATTTTGTTCCGGTCTTACAAAAGGTCTAGGAAATCCGGGAAATTGTGCTGGGGGTCTATTTGGATTTAGTTGATACGTAGGAGCAAAATTGGGTTTAAATTGTGGCTGCTTTATTTTTGGGGTGAAATGTTGCTGATTGTAATGGGGCTGCTGATAAGTTTGAAAAGAATGTTGCATTCTATTGGGTGCTCTTATTTGATTTTGAGAAAATTTGGCTTGTGAGTAATTTTGATTTTGGAAATAGCGTATGTCTAGTTCATCTTTTACATATTGAAGAGCTATTTCAAGAGAATCGGGTGATCTACTACGTAGAAAACTACCTAGGGGTTCCAAAAGTCCTCCTAGAAAAGTTTTAAGAGCTAACCCTTTTGCATCCAAAGTCTTGTAATTTTTAATTTCTGCTTGTTCATCGCCTAATGAAATTTTAGAATTTAAAATAGCTAATAATGATCTTAATCTGTTATAAAAATCAATAGGGGATTCTTTTTGCATTTGTCTCATTCGAGTAAGATCGATACGGATATAAGCTCCGATCGTTGGTCTCCAAAATTATTAATAAGGGTTTGTTTTAATTCATCCCAAGAATTATAAATTTGTCCGGTGATGACCTCCAAAGCAGGTCCTTTTAGTCTATTTCGTGCTGATGACAGCAAAAGTTTATTTATATAGGCACCAGGCTCTTCTCTTTGCCAGAATTGACTAAATATATCTTCCACAGATCTGATATATTCAGACAATTCGGCAGGGCCTCCACTGTATCTGGGCATTTCACTCAACAGGCTTGTGTGAAACCCAGCAGGGTATCCAGCAAAAGGTTGGGTCTGAGCTGCTGCTGCAGCTTGTACATTTACTAGTTGTGGATTCATTTTATTAAAAATTAAACGAGGAAGTTGTAATCTAATTGGTCTAGTTATTACTAAAGGGTGTATATCTAAATCTTGGTCGTTTTCACTTTCAGACGACGATGTGTCTGTGTTTATCATGTAAAAATGTTCACTTGTTTATTTAAATAGAATTTTATTATGTTAGTATGAACCTACACAGAGAGTGGCAACCCTACCTATTACTCAAGAGTCAAGTTAGAAATTAAGTATCACTAATTGATACACTAACTATCTCGCTTCCCAAGAGTAACGTGAGTCCTTAAAATTAATATATTAGTATAATTTACTTTGTCTTAAAAATTGTTGCACTTTAATAAAAGAAAAGATTCTTACTTTATTTTCATATTTGAGAGTACGCAATGGATACTCTGTGATCACGATGATCAGTTGTCCTCGATGGACTGCTGACTCCAATAGTCAGGATAATACCGCAACCAGCGATGCTTTGACCTGGGGCGATGCTTGTCCCTTTGATCGATTGTTCTCTGATTTCGGCTTGTTTTGGATGATCCTTCAGTTTGGCTTCCGCGATGCTTGTCTTCCACCAAAAACTTCGGAACCTCCTGGGAGTGGTAGTAATTGCAAAGGATTCACAATTAAGAGTTAAAACTCAAGGTGCACTTTTGAATTTTGATTTTTGAAAATTACTCGGTGCCCTTTGTGGATCCTACCGACTGCGCCATTTATGTTTGTTTAACGACAAACTACCTTTTTTTAAAAACGTTTATTCTTAAAAAAGATACAAAATGTCGGAGTTCAATCCGGTACCTAACTAATACAAAATAGAACTGAACTAAACAATATAAAGTCACCTATTTATAAGCAGAATAATTGTGTTTATCTTTATCTAAGGTAATAAATGTGCTTATCTTTATCTAATGTATTAAAGTTTATCTTTGCTCGTTAACTATTTTATAGTTAACCTTGACAGACTTTTTATCTCATAACTCGCGCTCCACGGGCTTGTTGAAGGTCTGATGATTTTTGTTTCTAGTAACCTGTCTATTTCTTTTTTTAAAACTTCTCGTTGACGATACGCTACTGGATATGGACGTTTGTTTATGGGTGGAACATTCTCTGTAATAATTTCGTGCTTAACTTTATTAGTGGTGGATATTTCACCAAGTCCATCACAAAAAATATCACTGTATCGATGAATTAGTTCCTGCACTAACATTTTACTACGGTCTTCTAGATGAGATAAGTCGAAATTTTCTTCAATCCAATTTTCATTTGAGGTGTCTATTTTGTTAATCTGCATATATACTTTTGATTGGTTTTGTCCATCTACAATATTTTCAACTGGTTCTGCAATTGCAACCGATGTATTTTTTGTTAATGTAACTTCTTGTTGTGATAAATTTATCATACGTATCACTACATGCTTAGCGTTGTTTACTACTGTTCTTGCGGTTAAAATCCCATTTGTTCCAGGTTGATGTGGTTCTAACATTAAGAATTTTTCTCTAATTCTGTTGAAGTTTTTATTAATTCCTATGCAATTTCTTTCCGACCAAGGTGGTAAAATAGTGTCTTCTAACAATTTAATTTTTTGATATTCGTTTGACCTTCTAGTTCGGGCAGTGTTACGTTCACTGACGTCTGGTGTTTCCTTACCAAGTTCATCAGTCGTCTTTACAGCTGTACTTCTGGAATTTGCTACTTCAGCGTATGTTCGGCCTTGGGGCATGCTTTCTACTTGATTTGTTGTTTTTGTGTTGGTATTTCTTTGTAAATTCCTGAAATTGGTTTCTTTGGCGTTTACTAATTTGTTGTTTTCCTGATTATTTTCAGATATAACATCTGATATTTCTTTTTCTATATCATCCAATCTTTTGTTCATGAGGTAAATTCGTTGCCTTTCCACGAAATCTGTGTGAAAATCTATATCTTCTGATGAGTCCGATAAATATCCATTTTCTTCAATGACTATTTCTGGTTGAATATGCTTCTGTAGTTTCTTTTTACCTGCTGCTTCTGCTGCCGACATATTTTTCTTTTCACATTCTTTTGTAACTATAATTTCATTACAGTTTGGTTTATTATTATTCACATTTTTCTTGAACTTCATTAATTCAAGGTTTTCTGTATTTTTTTTGTTTCTTGTTCCATTTGGAAAATGCTGTACATCTTTCTTTACATTTTCTGTGTTGCTTGAATTTTCTTTGAAAATATTAATTGAATCATTTTTGATTAAATTCTTAAGGTGTACATTTTCCTCGATTTCTTCTTTCTTTTGATAACTGTGTCCTATCTTATCACTTTTAAACACTTTTGGGATACTACTCTCAGAATTTCCCTTGTAGCTTTTTATTCTATTATCGTCTGTTACTTCTGATACTCTTCCTAGATTAACTTTCAACGAGTAATTGCAATTATCTGTAGAAGATGACGTGTTTCTCTGTTCAGTTGAATTTCCAATGCTCTCAGAGAGGAAATTTTTGGCTGATTCAGATTTTCTACGTCTGTCGTCCATTTTCATGCCTTGTCTAACTACGCTAGATGAAAAACCACTCTCAGGGATTTTCGTTGCTGTAGTTTGACCTTTCGCGAAGTATGGAATATTGATAACATTTCTGTGATTATTAATACATTCAGAATAATAATCTGTTTCATCGCAATCTTCCGTATTACTTCTTGTTGTATATTCTTCCTGAACCCAATCACTGCTTGTATTTACATTGTTGTTGAACCCCGTATTTTCCCAATCCTGGCCATAAGTTTCTTCTATTTCTTCTTGATATAATAAAGGAATTTTATAGCCCCAAATTTTTACAAGTTTTTCCGTGTAATTGATACCGACTGAGTTATCTTGTAAAAATGTACGACCAATAATTCCATCACAATCGAATTTCAGTCCACTGTCGCAAATAATAACGTCATATTCACAGTTTACCATATTTTTCGTAAGTCCAAATTGTAGAGTTGCTATTCCTATGGCTGGAACTCCATGTCCTGTTACACCTGTTAAATATATATTTTCCAATCTGCGAATAGGTACTCCTTGAACTATGTCTTTCTTAAAAATTGTGAGTTTCGAACCACTGTCTAAAAATAGTTTTCTTAAAATGCCATTGACGTATAAATGAATGATATTTGGTGCATCTCTTGAAAGTACAGGTTCTAAATTTGTGACGTGGACGTTGGCTATTTGATAACTTACGATTGGAAGCTGTTCCCTCCATCTAGGGGTTGGAGACGAAGGGGTTGTTCGTTTAAAGTCACCGCGTTGATTTGCGTTTTATTGTTTTGATGCATTTCACGATTTTGAGTTCCCATCTGGTTTCCGTTGCCTCTTGCATTGAAATTGAATGATGATGGTCTGTTGAAACTTTGCGTAGCATTGTACTTCCGATACGTTTGCGGGTTTCCATTAAAATTCCTGTGGTTGGAATAATTATTTGAAGGATTATTTTCCCATGCAATATTTCTATAGTTTGATTGTGGGAAATTATTTGAAGAATAATATTCTTTCCTTCCGCTGTTCGGCTGGAACTTGAAATTTTGACGATTCTCCTGATTGAGATTCCTGTTATAATTGTTGTTAGTGTTAAAACTATTGGCGGGTGTGATTTCTGGATATTTTTTTCGTACGTTTGAAAATTGTGTGTTGTTGAATTTTTGTTGTTGATTATTTTTCAATCTGCAGTCTCTGGTGAAATGGTTGTCACGGCCACAATAGAAACATCTCGGTCTTTGTTGTATGGTCATAACTTTGGACGATGATGGTTGACTTCGGTTGTTGATTATTAATTCGGACAATTCATACTTTTTTGCAATTTCTTCCGCTTTCTCTAGCGTTAAGTTTTCTGTGTTCATGAAAATAAGTGTAAGTTGTTTAACTAAATCTTTCTTGAGTCCTGTACAAAATTGATTTAATACAAGTTCTTCGCACTTTTCTTTTAAAGCCGTTATTCTTTCTTGATTATTACCTGCTTTTTTAACATCTTCGGATAAAATTTCGGAACCCAGTTTTCTTAATCTGGTGATGTAACTTGCTACTGATTCGTCCAGTCTTTGGAACGTCTTGCTTAGGCGAATAAGATTTTCTCCAGGAACTTTTATTCTGTCGAAACGATCCACGAATTTTTGCTTAAAGGTTTGGTAATTATCTTCGTTGTACACATCGGGATCGGACATTAAAAATTGATACGCTTCTCCTGCAAGCCTTAGTTTAATTATCTGCAATGTAGTGTTGTCATCCCATTTGTCTACTTTTGCCCTGAATTCTATTCTTTTGAAATATTCTTTTACTGCTTGTTTTCCACTGAAACTTTCCACTGTTTGTGCTAACATACCTGGCGTCATGTATGGTAGAGTAAATGGGGAAGGTGTAGGTGTAATTGCTTGTGCTGCTGTAGCTGGTGTTTGATTTCCACTTGTTGGCATCTTAACGAAATGTTCCTTCTTTTATCACTAAGATTAATGACCTAAATTTTTCTAAATTTTATATACCTTTACCTAGATAGAAATTTTATATAAATGGATTAATTGTTTATAGTTTAAATACTTTCCTGAAATACTATTTACCTATAAAAAATAATACAGAAAACAGACATACATAAAATAAGAAATAGGTTAATCGAGATCTTATGTTTTTGTGTTTACGCATATATTTAGGGCCATGTATAAGTGCTTTGTTGTAACCAATTGTTGTTGTTTCCGCTGCCACCAGTTGTAACACTCGCCGAGGGTGCCTGGTACTTGAGTTGAAGAAAAATGGTAGCTAGAAGATACCAGTACCCCGGTGAGTTACTACCGTAGTAAATTTTAAGTATTTAGAAAAGGACAGATCGAGCTGAAATAAAATTATAAAGAATTTTCTTTGATGCATTCAGCTGGAGCCGAGCCTGTACAGTTGTACCTAAGCAAGGAGCACTTAAACCAACATTCTTTTAAGCAAAATTTTGATTTTTATTAGTTTTACGTTAAAGTCTCACCAATGTAATTTTCTGAAGGAGTAAGGACTGAAAAAAAAATGAAAAACTAAATGGAGGAATAAATGAATATATTAATAAGCATAAAAATTATTCATAACAAAACCAACTTGGGAACTAACATTAGCCCCGGAACTTAGCGTAACGTAGACACAAAAATGTAATTTTACTAATGAAATTCAAATAATGAAACTAAAATACTAACAATTCAATTTAGGATTGAATAGAATATTCAGAAAATAAAATAAAAGATTATTTAACGAAACTAATCTCGATTTGCCCTTACAGAATAAAATTATAAATAATGACAAAAACGATATTCTGACCTTTCGATGTATTCGGATGTATTGACAGAAGCTTGCAATATTATATTTAAACGAAACTAAATAATTGATTTTTAAAATAATCTTCAGAACTAATTTTTCAAAGAACAACACATTCAAATAATTTTAAAACACTTATCAAATATTTCTCCCGAGTTACGGCCGATCTTACTTTCGTGATTACCTACACGTAACTGAAGTTTTGTCTTTTGAAAAATTATGCGTAAGTTAAAATGGAAGGAAGTATTGAAGTACTTTTAATTATTTTATAGACACGCGTTTCCTTAAGCTTGCATCTAAACTTATTTCCATTTACTCAGTTTTACTTAGTTTGCTGATTTGTATAAAACAGCGTTCTTTCACCTGTTCCGAACTTCAATTTTTCTGCAAAGCTAGTATTTCCGGCTTTGTGCTTTATTAAGTTGTTTCCCATTAATTTGCTTAATTCAGATATATCTGACTTTACGATTTTTTGATACTTTGGTTTGAATGTGCAGAATATTGAACTTGGGAGCTTCCGTGAGAACGACACTGTAAGCTTAATGAAACTTTCCAATAACTGGAATTTATGTGATAAAAACGATACTTCTATAATTCTTTTTGTTAAACATTAATATTTTCTAAAATTTTTAATTTTATTTCACGCGGACTACTACACCTACATACCTACATACCTACATACCTACATACCT
>CAUJBB010000059.1:150000-167500 GCA_963082805.1 Hemicrepidius hirtus
ATACCTACATACCTACATACCTACATACCTACATACCTACATACCTACATACCTACATACCTAACTTACATACCTACATGCCTACATACCTACATACCTACATGCCTACATACCTACATACCTACATACCTACATACCTACAAATATACATACCTACATACCTACATACATACATACCTACATACCTACATACCTACATACCTATGTGCCTACATACCTACATACCTACATGCCTACATACCTACATACCTACATGCCTACATACCTACATACCTACATGCCTACATACCTACATACCTACATGCCTACATACCTACATACCTACATACCTACATACCTACATACATACATACCTACATACCTACATACCTACATACCTACATACCTACATACCTACATCCATACATACCTACATACCTACATACATACATACCTACATACCTACATACCTACATACCTACATATATACATACCTACATACCTACATACATACATACCTTCATACCTACATACATACATACCTTCATACCTACATACATACCTACCTACATACCTACATACCTACATACCTACATACCTACATACCTACATACCTACATATATACATACCTACATACCTACATATATACATACCTACATACCTACATACATACATACCTTCATACCTACATACATACCTACCTACATACCTACATACCTACATACCTACATACCTACATACCTACATACCTACATGCCTATATACCTACATACCTACATACCTAGATACCTACATACCTACATACATACATACCTACATACCTACATACATACATACATACATACATACATACATACCTACATACCTACATACCTACATACCTACATTCCTACATACATACATACCTACATACCTACATACATACATACCTACATACCTACATACCTACATACCTACATACCTACATACCTACATACCTACATACCTACATACCTAAATACCTACATACCTACATACATACATACCTACATACCTACATACCTACATACCTACATACCTACATACCTACATACCTACATACCTACATACCTACATACCTACATACCTACATACATACATACCTACATACCTACATACATACATACCTACACACCTACATACCTACATACATACTTACCTACATACATACATACCTACATGCCTACATACCTACATACCTACATGCCTACATACCTACATACCTACATGCCTACATACCTACATACCTACATACCTACATACCTACATACCTACATATCTACATACTTACATACCTACATGCCTACATACTTACATACCTACATGCCTACATACCTACATACCTACATGCCTACATACCTACATACCTACATGCCTACATACCTACATACCTACATACCTACATACCTACATACCTACATACCTACATACTTACATACCTACATGCCTACATACCTACATACCTACATGCCTACATACCTACATACCTACATGCCTACATATCTACATACCTACATGCCTACATACCTACATACCTACATACCTACATACCTACATACCTACATACCTACATACCTACATACCTACATACCTACATACATACATACCTACATACCTACATACCTACATACCTACATACCTACATACCTACATACCTACATACCTACATACCTACATACCTACATACCTACATACCTACATACCTACATACCTACATACATACATACCTAAATACCTACATACCTACATACATACATACCTACATACCTACATACCTACATACCTACATGCCTACATACCTACATACCTACATGCCTACATACCTACATACCTACATGCCTACATACCTACATACGTACATACCTACATACCTACATACCTACATACCTACATATCTACATACTTACATACCTACATGCCTACATACCTACATACCTACATGCCTACATACCTACATACCTACATGCCTACATACCTACATACCTACATGCCTACATACCTACATACCTACATACCTACATACCTACATGCCTACATACCTACATACCTACATGCCTACATACCTACATACCTACATGCCTACATACCTACATACCTACATACCTACATACCTACATACCTACATACCTACATACTTACATACCTACATGCCTACATACCTACATACCTACATGCCTACATACCTACATACCTACATGCCTACATACCTACATTCCTACATACATACATACCTACATACCTACATACCTACATACCTACATACCTACATACCTACATACCTACATACCTACATACCTACATACCTACATACCTACATACCTACATACCTACATACCTACATACCTACATACCTACATACATACATACCTACATACATACATACCTACATACCTACATACCTACATACCTACATACCTACATACCTACATACCTACATACCTACATACCTACATACCTAAATACCTACATACCTACATACATACATACCTACATACCTACATACCTACATACATACTTACCTACATACATACATACCTACATACATACATACCTACATACCTACATACCTACATACCTACATACTTAAATACCTACATACCTACATACATACATACCTACATACCTACATACCTACATACCTACATACCTACATACCTACATACCTACATACCTACATACCTACATACCTACATACATACATACCTACATACCTACATACATACATACCTACATACCTACATACCTACATACATACTTACCTACATACATACATACCTACATGCCTACATACCTACATACCTACATGCCTACATACCTACATACCTACATGCCTACATACCTACATACCTACATACCTACATACCTACATACCTACATATCTACATACTTACATACCTACATGCCTACATACCTACATACCTACATGCCTACATACCTACATACCTACATGCCTACATACCTACATACCTACATGCCTACATACCTACATACCTACATACCTACATACCTACATACCTACATACCTACATACTTACATACCTACATGCCTACATACCTACATACCTACATGCCTACATACCTACATACCTACATGCCTACATACCTACATACCTACATGCCTACATACCTACATACCTACATACCTACATACCTACATACCTACATACCTACATACCTACATACCTACATACCTACATACATACATACCTACATACCTACATACCTACATACCTACATACCTACATACCTACATACCTACATACCTACATACCTACATACCTACATACCTACATACCTACATACATACATACCTAAATACCTACATACCTACATACATACATACCTACATACCTACATACCTACATACCTACATGCCTACATACCTACATACCTACATGCCTACATACCTACATACCTACATGCCTACATACCTACATACGTACATACCTACATACCTACATACCTACATACCTACATATCTACATACTTACATACCTACAAGCCTACATACCGACATACCTACATGCCTACATACCTACATACCTACATGCCTACATACCTACATACCTACATGCCTACATACCTACATACCTACATACCTACATACCTACATACCTACATACCTACATACTTACATACCTACATGCCTACATACCTACATACCTACATGCCTACATACCTAAATACCTACATGCCTACATACCTACATACCTACATACCTAGATACCTACATACCTACATACCTACATACATACATACCTACATACCTACATACATACATACCTACATACCTACATACATACCTACATACATACCAACCTACATACCTACATACCTACATACCTACATACCTACATACCTACATACCTACATACCTACATACCTACATGCCTACATACCTACATACCTACATACCTACATACCTACATACCTACATACCTACATACCTACATGCCTACATACCTACATACCTACATACCTAGATACCTACATACCTACATACATACATACCTACATACCTATATACATACATACATACATACCTACATACCTGCATACCTACATACATACATACCTACATACCTACATACATACATACCTACATACCTAAATACCTACATACCTACATACCTACATACCTACATACCTACATACCTACATACCTACATACCTACATGCCTACATACCTTCATACCTACATACCTAGATACCTACATACCTACATACCTACATACCTACATACCTACATACCTACATACCTACATACCTACATACCTACATACCTACATACCTACATACCTACATACCTACATACCTACACGCCTACATACCTACATACCTACATGCCTACATACCTACATACCTACATACCTACATACCTACATACCTACATACATACATACCTACATACCTACATACATACATACCTACATACCTACATACATACCTACATACATACCTACCTACATACCTACATACCTACATACCTACATACCTACATGCCTACATACCTACATACCTACATGCCTACATACCTACATACCTACATGCCTACATACCTACATACCTACATGCCTACATACCTACATACCTACATACCTACATACCTACATACCTACATACCTACATACCCACATACCTAAATACCTACATACCTACATACCTACATACCTACGTACCTACATGCCTACATACCTACATACCTACATACGTACATACCTACATACCTACATACCTACATACATACATACCTACATACCTACATACCTACATACCTACATACCTACATACCTACATACCTACATACCTAAATACCTACATACCTACATACCTACATACCTACGTACCTACATGCCTACATACCTACATACCTACATACGTACATACCTACATACCTACATACCTACATACATACATACCTACATACCTACATGCCTACATACCTACATACCTACATACCTACATACCTACATACCTACATACCTACATACCACATACCTACATACCTACATACCTACATGCCTACATACCTACATACCTACATGCCTACATACCTACATACCTACATACCTACATACCTACATACCTACATACCTACATACCTACATAGCTACATACTTACAAACATACATACCTACATACCTACATACATACATACCTACATACCTACATACCTACATACCTACATACATACATACCTACATACCTACATACCTAAATACCTACATACCTACATACCTACATACCTACATACCTACATACCTACATACCTACATACCTACATACCTACATACCTACCTACCTACATACCTACATACCTACATACCTACAAACATACATACCTACATACCTACATACATACATACCTACATACCTACATACCTACATGCATACATACCTACATACCTACATACATACATACCTAAATACCTACATACATACCTACCTACATACCTACATACCTACATACCTACATGCCTACATACCTACATACCTACATGCCTACATACCTACATACTTACATGCCTACATACCTACATACCTACATGCCAACATACCTACATACCTACATACCTACATACCTACAAACCTACATACCTACATACCTACATACTTACATACCTACATGCCTACATACCTACATACCTACATGCCTACATACCTAAATACCTACATGCCTACATACCTACATACCTACATACCTAGATACCTACATACCTACATACCTACATACATACATACCTACATACCTACATACATACATACCTACATACCTACATACATACCTACATACATACCATCCTACATACCTACATACCTACATACCTACATACCTACATACCTACATACCTACATACCTACATGCCTACATACCTACATACCTACATACCTACATACCTACATACCTACATACCTACATACCTACATGCCTACATACCTACATACCTACATACCTAGATACCTACATACCTACATACATACATACCTACATACCTATATACATACATACATACATACCTACATACCTACATACATACATACCTACATACCTACATACATACATACCTACATACCTACATACCTACATACCTACATACCTACATACCTACATACCTACATACCTACATACCTACATACCTACATACCTACATACCTACATACCTACATACCTACATACCTACATACCTACATACCTACATACCTACATACCTACATACCTACATACCTACATACCTACATACCTACATACCTACATACCTACATACCTACATACCTACATGCCTACATACCTACATACCTACATGCCTACATACCTACATACCTACATACCTACATACCTACATACCTACATACATACATACCTACATACCTACATACATACATACCTACATACCTACATACATACCTACATACATACCTACCTACATACCTACATACCTACATACCTACATACCTACATACCTACATGCCTACATACCTACATACCTACATGCCTACATACCTACATACCTACATGCCTACATACCTACATACCTACATGCCTACATACCTACATACCTACATACCTACATACCTACATACCTACATACCTACATACCTACATACCTAAATACCTACATACCTACATACCTACATACCTACGTACCTACATGCCTACATACCTACATACCTACATACGTACATACCTACATACCTACATACCTACATACATACATACCTACATACCTACATACCTACATACCTACATACCTACATACCTACATACCTACATACCTACATACCTAAATACCTACATACCTACATACCTACATACCTACGTACCTACATGCCTACATACCTACATACCTACATACGTACATACCTACATACCTACATACCTACATACATACATACCTACATACCTACATGCCTACATACCTACATACCTACATACCTACATACCTACATACCTACATACCTACATACCTACATACCTACATACCTACATACCTACATACCTACATGCCTACATACCTACATACCTACATGCCTACATACCTACATACCTACATACCTACATACCTACATACCTACATACCTACATACCTACATACCTACATACTTACAAACATACATACCTACATACCTACATACATACATACATACCTACATACCTACATACCTACATACCTACATACATACATACCTACATACCTACATACCTAAATACCTACATACCTACATACCTACATACCTACATACCTACATACCTACATACCTACATACCTACATACCTACATACCTACCTACCTACATACCTACATACCTACATACCTACAAACATACATACCTACATACCTACATACATACATACCTACATACCTACATACCTACATGCATACATACCTACATACCTACATACATACATACCTAAATACCTACATACATACCTACCTACATACCTACATACCTACATACCTACATGCCTACATACCTACATACCTACATGCCTACATACCTACATACTTACATGCCTACATACCTACATACCTACATGCCAACATACCTACATACCTACATACCTACATACCTACAAACCTACATACCTACATACCTACATACTTACATACCTACATACCTACATACCTACATACCTACATACCTACATACCTACATACCTACATACCTACATACCTACATACCTACATACCTACATACCTACATACCTACATACCTACATACCTACATACCTACATACCTACATACCTACATACCTACATACCTACATACCTACATACCTACATACCTACATACCTATATACCTACATACCTACATACCTACATACCTTCATATACCTACATACCTACATGCCTACATACCTACACACCTACATGCCTACATACCTACATACCTACATGCCTACATACCTACATACCTACATGCCTACATACCTACATACCTACATACCTACAAACATACATACCTACATACCTACATATATACATACCTACATACCTACATACATACATACCTTCATACCTACATACATACCTACCTACATACCTACATACCTACATGCCTACATACCTACATACCTACATACCTACATACCTGCATACCTACATACATACATACCTACATACCTACATACATACATACCTACATACCTACATACCTAAATACCTACATACCTACATACCTACATACCTACATACCTACATACCTACATACCTACATACCTACATACCTACATACCTACATGCCTACATACCTACATACCTACATGCCTACATACCTACATACCTACATGCCTACATGCCAACATACCTACATACCTACATACCTACATACCTACAAACCTACATACCTACATACCTACATACTTACATACCTACATGCCTACATACCTACATACCTACATGCCTACATACCTAAATACCTACATGCCTACATACCTACATACCTACATACCTAGATACCTACATACCTACATACCTACATACATACATACCTACATACCTACATACATACATACCTACATACCTACATACATACCTACATACATACCATCCTACATACCTACATACCTACATACCTACATACCTACATACCTACATACCTACATACCTACATACCTACATGCCTACATACCTACATACCTACATACCTACATACCTACATACCTACATACCTACATACCTACATGCCTACATACCTACATACCTACATACCTAGATACCTACATACCTACATACATACATACCTACATACCTATATACATACATACATACATACCTACATACCTACATACATACATACCTACATACCTACATACATACATACCTACATACCTACATACCTACATACCTACATACCTACATACCTACATACCTACATACCTACATACCTACATACCTACATACCTACATACCTACATACCTACATACCTACATACCTACATACCTACATACCTACATACCTACATACCTACATACCTACATACCTACATACCTACATACCTACATACCTACATACCTACATACCTACATACCTACATACCTACATACCTACATGCCTACATACCTACATACCTACATGCCTACATACCTACATACCTACATACCTACATACCTACATACCTACATACATACATACCTACATACCTACATACCTACATACATACATACCTACATACCTACATACATACCTACATACATACCTACCTACATACCTACATACCTACATACCTACATACCTACATGCCTACATACCTACATACCTACATGCCTACATACCTACATACCTACATGCCTACATACCTACATACCTACATGCCTACATACCTACATACCTACATACCTACATACCTACATACCTACATACCTACATACCTACATACCTAAATACCTACATACCTACATACCTACATACCTACGTACCTACATGCCTACATACCTACATACCTACATACGTACATACCTACATACCTACATACCTACATACATACATACCTACATACCTACATACCTACATACCTACATACCTACATACCTACATACCTACATACCTACATACCTACATACCTAAATACCTACATACCTACATACCTACATACCTACGTACCTACATGCCTACATACCTACATACCTACATACGTACATACCTACATACCTACATACCTACATACATACATACCTACATACCTACATGCCTACATACCTACATACCTACATACCTACATACCTACATACCTACATACCTACATACCTACATGCCTACATACCTACATACCTACATGCCTACATACCTACATACCTACATACCTACATACCTACATACCTACATACCTACATACCTACATACCTACATACTTACAAACATACATACCTACATACCTACATACATACATACATACCTACATACCTACATACCTACATACCTACATACATACATACCTACATACCTACATACCTAAATACCTACATACCTACATACCTACATACCTACATACCTACATACCTACATACCTACATACCTACATACCTACATACCTACATACCTACCTACCTACATACCTACATACCTACATACCTACAAACATACATACCTACATACCTACATACATACATACCTACATACCTACATACCTACATGCATACATACCTACATACCTACATACATACATACCTAAATACCTACATACATACCTACCTACATACCTACATACCTACAAACATACATACCTACATACCTACATACATACATACCTACATACCTACATACCTACATGCATACATACCTACATACCTACATACATACATACCTAAATACCTACATACATACCTACCTACATACCTACATACCTACATACCTACATGCCTACATACCTACATACCTACATGCCTACATACCTACATACTTACATGCCTACATACCTACATACCTACATACCTACATACCTACATACCTAAATACCTACATACCTACATACCTACATACCTACGTACCTACATGCCTACATACCTACATACCTACATACGTACATACCTACATACCTACATACCTACATACATACATACCTACATACCTACATACCTACATACCTACATACCTACATACCTACATACCTACATACCTAAATACCTACATACCTACATACCTACATACCTACGTACCTACATGCCTACATACCTACATACCTACATACGTACATACCTACATACCTACATACCTACATACATACATACCTACATACCTACATGCCTACATACCTACATACCTACATACCTACATACCTACATACCTACATACCTACATACCTACATACCTACATACCTACATACCTACATACCTACATGCCTACATACCTACATACCTACATGCCTACATACCTACATACCTACATACCTACATACCTACATACCTACATACCTACATACCTACATACCTACATACTTACAAACATACATACCTACATACCTACATACATACATACATACCTACATACCTACATACCTACATACCTACATACATACATACCTACATACCTACATACCTAAATACCTACATACCTACATACCTACATACCTACATACCTACATACCTACAAACCTACATACCTACATACCTACATACCTACATACCTACATACCTACATACCTACATACCTACATACCTACATACCTACATACCTACATACCTACATACCTACATACCTACATACCTACATACCTACATACCTACATACCTACATACCTACATACCTACATACCTACATACCTACATACCTACATACCTACATACCTACATACATACATACCTATATACCTACATACCTACATACCTACATACCTTCATATACCTACATACCTACATACCTACCTACCTACATACCTACATACCTACATACCTACAAACATACATACCTACATACCTACATACATACATACCTACATACCTACATACCTACATGCATACATACCTACATACCTACATACATACATACCTAAATACCTACATACATACCTACCTACATACCTACATACCTACATACCTACATGCCTACATACCTACATACCTACATGCCTACATACCTACATACTTACATGCCTACATACCTACATACCTACATGCCAACATACCTACATACCTACATACCTACATACCTACAAACCTACATACCTACATACCTACATACCTACATACCTACATACCTACATACCTACATACCTACATACCTACATACCTACATACCTACATACCTACATACCTACATACCTACATACCTACATACCTACATACCTACATACCTACATACCTACATACCTACATACCTACATACCTACATACCTACATACCTACATACCTACATACATACATACCTATATACCTACATACCTACATACCTACATACCTTCATATACCTACATACCTACATGCCTACATACCTACACACCTACATGCCTACATACCTACATACCTACATGCCTACATACCTACATACCTACATGCCTACATACCTACATACCTACATACCTACAAACATACATACCTACATACCTACATATATACATACCTACATACCTACATACATACATACCTTCATACCTACATACATACCTACCTACATACCTACATACCTACATGCCTACATACCTACATACCTACATACCTACATACCTACATACCTGCATACCTACATACATACATACCTACATACCTACATACATACATACCTACATACCTACATACCTAAATACCTACATACCTACATACCTACATACCTACATACCTACATACCTACATACCTACATACCTACATACCTACATACCTACATGCCTACATACCTACATACCTACATGCCTACATACCTACATACCTACATGCCTACATGCCAACATACCTACATACCTACATACCTACATACCTACAAACCTACATACCTACATACCTACATACTTACATACCTACATGCCTACATACCTACATACCTACATGCCTACATACCTAAATACCTACATGCCTACATACCTACATACCTACATACCTAGATACCTACATACCTACATACCTACATACATACATACCTACATACCTACATACATACATACCTACATACCTACATACATACCTACATACATACCATCCTACATACCTACATACCTACATACCTACATACCTACATACCTACATACCTACATACCTACATGCCTACATACCTACATACCTACATACCTACATACCTACATACCTACATACCTACATACCTACATGCCTACATACCTACATACCTACATACCTAGATACCTACATACCTACATACATACATACCTACATACCTATATACATACATACATACATACCTACATACCTACATACATACATACCTACATACCTACATACATACATACCTACATACCTACATACCTACATACCTACATACCTACATACCTACATACCTACATACCTACATACCTACATACCTACATACCTACATACCTACATACCTACATACCTACATACCTACATACCTACATACCTACATACCTACATACCTACATACCTACATACCTACATACCTACATACCTACATACCTACATACCTACATACCTACATGCCTACATACCTACATACCTACATGCCTACATACCTACATACCTACATACCTACATACCTACATACCTACATACATACATACCTACATACCTACATACCTACATACATACATACCTACATACCTACATACATACCTACATACATACCTACCTACATACCTACATACCTACATACCTACATACCTACATGCCTACATACCTACATACCTACATGCCTACATACCTACATACCTACATGGCTACATACCTACATACCTACATGCCTACATACCTACATACCTACATACCTACATACCTACATACCTACATACCTACATACCTACATACCTACATACCTAAATACCTACATACCTACATACCTACATACCTACGTACCTACATGCCTACATACCTACATACCTACATACGTACATACCTACATACCTACATACCTACATACATACATACCTACATACCTACATACCTACATACCTACATACCTACATACCTAAATACCTACATACCTACATACCTACATACCTACGTACCTACATGCCTACATACCTACATACCTACATACGTACATACCTACATACCTACATACCTACATACATACATACCTACATACCTACATGCCTACATACCTACATACCTACATACCTACATACCTACATACCTACATACCTACATACCTACATACCTACATACCTACATACCTACATACCTACATGCCTACATACCTACATACCTACATGCCTACATACCTACATACCTACATACCTACATACCTACATACCTACATACCTACATACCTACATACCTACATACTTACAAACATACATACCTACATACCTACATACATACATACATACCTACATACCTACATACCTACATACCTACATACATACATACCTACATACCTACATACCTAAATACCTACATACCTACATACCTACATACCTACATACCTACATACCTACATACCTACATACCTACATACCTACATACCTACCTACCTACATACCTACATACCTACATACCTACAAACATACATACCTACATACCTACATACATACATACCTACATACCTACATACCTACATGCATACATACCTACATACCTACATACATACATACCTAAATACCTACATACATACCTACCTACATACCTACATACCTACATACCTACATGCCTACATACCTACATACCTACATGCCTACATACCTACATACTTACATGCCTACATACCTACATACCTACATGCCAACATACCTACATACCTACATACCTACATACCTACAAACCTACATACCTACATACCTACATACCTACATACCTACATACCTACATACCTACATACCTACATACCTACATACCTACATACCTACATACCTACATACCTACATACCTACATACCTACATACCTACATACCTACATACCTACATACCTACATACCTACATACCTACATACCTACATACCTACATACCTACATACCTACATACCTACATACCTACATACCTACATACCTATATACCTACATACCTACATACCTACATACCTTCATATACCTACATACCTACATGCCTACATACCTACACACCTACATGCCTACATACCTACATACCTACATGCCTACATACCTACATACATACATACCTACATACCTACATACATACATACCTACATACCCACATACCTACATACCTACATACCTACATACCTACATACCTACATACCTACATACATACATACCTACATACCTAATTACCTACATACCTACATACCTACATACCTACATACCTACATACCTACATACCTACATACCTACATACCTACATACCTACATACCTACATACCTACATACCTACATACCTACATGCCTACATACCTACATACCTACATGCCTACATACCTACATACCTACATACCTACATACCTACATACCTACATACATACATACCTACATACCTACATACATACATACCTACATACCTACATACATACCTACATACATACCTACCTACATACCTACATACCTACATACCTACATACCTACATGCCTACATACCTACATACCTACATGCCTACATACCTACATACCTACATGCCTACATACCTACATGCCTACATACCTACATACATACATACCTACATACCTACATTCCTACATACCTACATACCTACATACCTACATACCTACATACCTACATACCTACATACCTACATACCTACATACCTACATACCTACATACCTACATGCCTACATACCTACATACCTACATGCCTACATACCTACATACCTACATACCTACATACCTACATACCTACATACCTACATACCTACATACCTACATACCTACATACCTACAAACATACATACCTACATACCTACATACATACATACCTACATACCTACATACCTACATACCTACATACATACATACCTACATACCTACATACCTAAATACCTACATACCTACATACCTACATACCTACATACCTACATACCTACATACCTACATACCTACATACCTACATACCTACCTACCTACATACCTACATACCTACATACCTACAAACATACATACCTACATACCTACATACATACATACCTACATACCTACATACCTACATGCATACATACCTACATACCTACATACATACATACCTAAATACCTACATACATACCTACCTACATACCTACATACCTACATACCTACATGCCTACATACCTACATACCTACATGCCTACATACCTACATACTTACATGCCTACATACCTACATACCTACATGCCAACATACCTACATACCTACATACCTACATACCTACATACCTACATACCTACATACCTACATACCTACATACCTACATACCTACATACCTACATACCTACATACCTACATACCTACATACCTACATACCTACATACCTACATACCTACATACCTACATACCTACATACCTACATACCTACATACCTACATACCTACATACCTACATACCTACATACCTACATACCTACATACCTATATACCTACATACCTACATACCTACATACCTTCATATACCTACATACCTACATGCCTACATACCTACACACCTACATGCCTACATACCTACATACCTACATGCCTACATACCTACATACCTACATGCCTACATACCTACATACCTACATACCTACATACATACATACCTACATACCTACATATATACATACCTACATACCTACATACATACATACCTTCATACCTACATACATACCTACCTACATACCTACATACCTACATGCCTACATACCTACATACCTACATACCTACATACCTGCATACCTACATACATACATACCTACATACCTACATACATACATACCTACATACCTACATACCTAAATACCTACATACCTACATACCTACATACCTACATACCTACATACCTACATACCTACATACCTACATGCCTACATACCTACATACCTACATGCCTACATACCTACATACCTGCATACATACATACCTACATACCTACATACATACATACCTACATACCTACATACATACATACTTACATACCTACATACATACCTACATACATACCTACCTACATACCTACATACCTACATACCTACATGCCTACATACCTACATACCTACATACCTACATGCCTACATACCTACATACCTACATGCCTACATACCTACATACCTACATGCCTACATACCTACATACCTACATACCTACATACCTACATACCTACATACCTACATACCTACATGCCTACATACCTACATACCTACATACCTTCATATACCTACATACCTACATGCCTACATACCTACACACCTACATGCCTACATACCTACATACCTACATGCCTACATACCTACATACCTACATGCCTACATACCTACATACCTACATACCTACATACATACATACCTACATACCTACATATATACATACCTACATACCTACATACATACATACCTTCATACCTACATACATACCTACCTACATACCTACATACCTACATGCCTACATACCTACATACCTACATACCTACATACCTGCATACCTACATACATACATACCTACATACCTACATACATACATACCTACATACCTACATACCTAAATACCTACATACCTACATACCTACATACCTACATACCTACATACCTACATACCTACATACCTACATGCCTACATACCTACATACCTACATGCCTACATACCTACATACCTGCATACATACATACCTACATACCTACATACATACATACCTACATACCTACATACATACATACTTACATACCTACATACATACCTACATACATACCTACCTACATACCTACATACCTACATACCTACATGCCTACATACCTACATACCTACATACCTACATGCCTACATACCTACATAC